>JARHVA010002559.1:2455000-2482500 GCA_037957365.1 Torreya grandis | reverse complement strand
TGCCACTAAAATAATAGAGTTATCATAGTTTATAGAGAAACTAGTCAGATATGTAGAACTCCTAAACTTGTTTACCTTCTTTAAGGTTGGTATAAGTTTATATGAAGTATTAATCCACTAATTAGAGAGATATTGATTTTATAATGTTGTGGGCATGTGTGTTGAGTATTGTAATGATTTCATGAATGGGTGGTTAGCTAAGGCATTATGATGCCTTGTTGTCTTATTGGTTCCTAGTTGTACACCTCTTTCACTTAGCCTTATACACTTTGAAAAAATGGTAAATGTGGATGAAAAACCCACTAATATGTCATTATATCTAGGGAAGGATTTTACATCAGGATGGACCAAACACAAACAATGATTGGAAAGCACTGATAGAGGTTATGGTTAGCTCCTTACTACTTATGGCTCTACCTAAACCAAGGTGAGAGGGCCTAAATGGTAACTTACTCACATGGAGGGATATTATAATTTAGTCTCCATGGGGAATATTGGGGTAAAATACAAATCTAACCATGCATAACCAAATTTTCACACTCCACCTAGGAAGGGTTATCACACGGAATGCACAAATGCACTAGGCCAAACACAAACTACTGAAGATGGATGTATATATGAACTCAACCTTTATTCTAAATAATTTTCAAAAATAGGTGGTCAAATGGAATAATATAGTGTTATATTCAAAGAAAAAAACATAAAAACATTTTATATATGCAATATTTATGCATTTGTACGCAAATAACAGTTAAAATATGAAACAACTATATTATTTTTAGGGTAAGATAGGGTAGGGCAAGTTAGATAGTTACAAATTAGTGGTGTCATGGTGTGGTTTTTCAACCAAAAGGAATTATTTCAACATACATGACATCACTCATCTTCAAATGTGTAGAAGACTGAAATATAAGCCATGGAATTACTAGGAGTGATTTGCATCCATTGGGGCCAATATAATGCAAATACCCAAATGATTCCTAAAAACCTAAAGCATACACTATAGCTATAATTAATACTTTTTCCTATCAAATCCATAAACCTAGGGTGCACTTTATCAGAGTTGTTGCTAGGGTCTAAATAACGTGAATGCAATGGTCAAGTGATCACATGAGAGAAAGCTGGTGCACACCACAAAGAAGCTAAAGCAAAGTGAAATCACTGAAAGAGATAATTTTTAAAACACAAATAGGAGCAAAACCCAATAATCGATTAAATTAAGATGGCCAAAGTGAAGAATACATATAGGAGAGCACATAAGTAACTCCTCCACAAAAGGTGGTCAAAGCACCCTAAGAATAGACTGTAACTCCTCCATGAAAGGTGGTGACAAGGTGCTAAGAATAGAGAAGTAACTCCCATACCCAGAATAGCCAGTCAGAGGAGTTACTTATGACATTATTATGACACCTATGACACATCTATGACACACATCTCCACATAAGCTAGCCTATCCCACGAATGCAGGAAAACTCCATGTATGCACAAATATATAATATTCTCTAATTAAATAATAGGAAAAAATAAAAAACTACACTAACACCCCACCATAAGTGTAGCTTAGGTGGGTAGTGTGGAAATATAAAATGGGTCCCGATAACTAGGCCTGATGAGGTACCCATGTACAAATGCAATCTCCCATAAGATAGAGAAAAGGAGAAAAACTGTAGTAGAAAAACTCCCCCCAAAAGAGAGACATAAAAGAAATGAAGAGGCTAGTATCCCCCCACCCCCCCTGAAGATGATGTTGTTACAAATGTGAACCGCACCCCAAGAAGAGCTCATAGATGAATGAACTTGCTCTCGGTGAAAGGTTTGGTGAAGATGTCTGGAGCCTACTCCAAAGACTGGAAAAATATCAATTCAATGACCTAAATATGAATAAGCTCTTGAATGAAATGCATGTGAATCTCTATGTGCTTGATCTGCTGGTGCTGAACTGGATTCTTGTAAATATGAATGGTACTCTGGTTGTCACAATAAATGATGGTGGGCTACCTGATAGGAATGCTAAATTCAAAAAGTATCCCCTAAAGCCAAATAGCCTTAGTAGTTGCATTAATATCTCCCTTGTACTCTGCCTCTATAGATGATATAGCAATAGCATTTTGCTTCTTGCTAGACCAACTAATAGGACCAGAACCTAGAGAGAAACTATAACCAAAAGTGGACTTGTGAGTCTATGAATCACCAGCCCAGTCTGAATCTGTATACCTAATCAAGTCAGCCTCTATGCCAAATCTGTAATGAATCCCATATCTATGTGAACCCTGTATGTAATGAAAGATCCTCTTAGTTGCTTTCCAATGCAGCTCATGAGGTTCCTGTATAAATTTGGAGACAAGTCCCACTACATATGATATGTCAGGCCTAGTGTGAGTCAAGTAGTTGAGACTGCCAACAAGTTGTTGATACTGAGTGGCATCAACTAATGGTGAAGAATAGTCAACCTCAAGCTTGACTCTTAATAGAAAGGGAGTTGGAGATGGCTTGCAATCAACCATGTGAAACTAAGCCAATAATTCAAGAGCATACTTAGGCTGTGCAAGAGAAATCCTTGAATCTGACTGTGAGATCTCGATGCCAAGGAAGTAGTGCAACAAACCCAAGTCTATCATGTCAAATATATCTTGGAGAGATGCCTTCACTACTATAATAGCCGATGAAGAACTCTCGGTGATCAAAAGGTCATCAACATATAGAACCAAAATTAAGAGTGAATCATCCTGTCATAAGAAGTAGACATTGGGGTCAGAATGGCACCTAGTGAAACCCATAGTGAGAAGGAAGGAATCCATTTTGGCATACCAAACCTAAGGGGCATGTTTGAGGCCATAGATAGATTTCCTAGGTCTGCATACTAAAGAAGAATCATGAACAAATCCTGGTAGTTGCTCCATGTAGATCTCCTCCTCTAGGTCTCCATGAAGAAAGGCACTCTTCACATCCATCTGGTGCACATCCCAACCATGTGTTATGGAAATAGCCAAGGTGAGTCAGATAGAAGTCATCTTTGCAATGGGTGTAAAGGTCTCCGAGTAGTCAATGCCTGCCACCTATGAGAAACCCTTGGTGACCAGTCATGCCTTATACTTATCAACTGACCTATCTACTACAAACTTGGTCTGATATATCCACCTATAGCGAACCATCTTCTTTCCCTTAGGAAGTGAAGTCAAGTCCCAAGTGTGATTTGTGATTAAGGAAGAATATTCTTCCTCCATAGCATTATCCCACTTAGGTACTCTTGATGCCTCTCAAAAAGTCTGTGGATCTAAAACTAAGGCAAAGAAGGCATGTGGATCTCTCTGAAAATCCCCCCTAGTACGTCTGTCATCTATGGGATCTCCTACCCAAGTGCCAGCACTCTCAAGTGTCTGTCTAGCCCAAAGTGACCTGAAAGTGGGTGAGTTAGGTGCTAACTCCTCATCCTCTGACTGACTAGAGGTGAATGAATCTACATCACTGTCCTTGCTATCTGAACTCGAAGAAGAATATGTCTCTGGCTCAGGAACCTGTTGTGGCTGATCTGAATTTGAGGAATCACCATGAAGTAGATTTGATGAGAAAGAAGAAGTGCCAAGTGTTGAGTCTCTAAGACTCTCCTAAAAGTGGATACTTCTCTCAATGAACAACTCATGAGTTGTCAGATCTAGAAGGTGATACCCCTTAACACCATCAGATATCCTACAAAGATGCAAGGCTTGGATTGACATTTCATAGCTTTGTGTTTCTTCTTCAGTATGTGGGCCATGGATGGGGATCTAAAAACCCTAAGGTGCTCAACATCAGGTTTCCTTTTATGCCAAGCTTTAAAGGGTGTTATCCCTTTTAAATCTTTGTGAGGAACCCTATTTTGAATGTAGCAAGCACAAATGATGGCTTTAGCCCAATAATATGGTGCTAAGGATTTGGAGTGAATCATACAGCTACCCATCTCTTTTAAGAACCTATTTTTTCATTCTGCAACCCCATTCTATGAAGGACTATAAGTGAGTGTGTGCTGAAAATGAATCCCCTTTGTGGTGCAAAACTGCTCAAACCTATTGCTAACATACTCCCCTCCATTATTAGTTTGAATAACCTTATGGATTTCTCACTCTGTTTCTCAACAAGTGCCTTGAAGTATAAAAAAATTTCAAACACTTAAAACTTTTGTTTGAGAAAATATATCCAAGTATACCTAGAGAAATCATCAATGAAAGTGAGGATGTACTTGGCCCTTATGAAAGATGGTTTGGGAAAGGGTCCCGATGCATCACTGTGGACTAATTCCAAAGGTTGCAAAGCCCTCCAAGCTTTGCCTTTGTCAAAAAAAATTTCAGGATGCTTCCCAAGGGAGCACCCCTCGCAAAGTCCTTTTGAGAATTAGACACGAGGCAAACCAATGACCATGTCAGTTTGCAATGTTGATCAATGTAGCGATAGTTAAGGTGGCCAAACCACTCATGCCATTATTTACTAACTTCATCTAAATGAGTCAACAATGTTGTTAGAGAAGAATCAAGTGCAAAATGTGAGAAGGTGTATAACCTTGCTTGGTGATCTACCCTACCCACTGCCACTATAGTATCACTATTCAACTCCCTGATAGCCACTGAATCTAGTGAAAACTCAAATCTCATGCCCCGACCAATGTGAGTGATTTGGTACACTGATAGGAGATGGGTTGAAAGAGAAGGAACACTTAGAACATTATTGAATGTTCCTCTTTCCATTTCAATTGGCCCTCTCCCTACAACAAAAACTGATGTGTCATCACCCAAACTAATTGAAGTCATGCTACAAGGCTCTAAAGATGAAAACTCAACTAGGGAAGAGCCCATGTGGTGAGAAGCACCTGAGTCAATGACCCATGAAGATGTAGAAGTTTCTTTAGCTATAAGGTCATTGCCCTTTTCTTTCTCCTTACCCTTGCCTTTTGCCTTAGTGGAATCTTGGGTAGATGAATTATGCTTGATGGACTCAAGAACACCTATGTTGTGCTTCTCTAGAAGATGATGTAGGTGATCTATTTGTTTCTTCATGCATTTGTGTTCATCATGCCCTATATTCTTACAATAGGCACACTTAACCTTCTCCTTATTAGGCTTAGCATTGGAGGAGGAAGACTCAGTGTTGTTTTTGGCAAGATTGTTGTTTTCTTTCTTCTTCTCCTGGTCCTTGTTCTTTTTCTTCTTCTCCTTTGTTAAAGTTTTATCCTTACCATTTCCAGCTATCAAGGCTTGGGGTTGAGTAGACTTCATTGTGCCCATTTGAGTTAGCTTATCTTGCTCCCTAGTCAAGTCAGTAATGAATGAATCCAAAGAAAGCATTTTCCATGTAGTGTCAAGGGCACTTTTTGTGGCATGGAAAGTGGAAATAAAGATTGAATAGCTTGGACCTAACTTAGCGAGAATAAAAAGGATGAGTTGATCATATTTCTTATCTATCCTACATTCTTTTAATTACAATATGAGGGCCTTAAACTTAGTGAAGAAGTCTTGTAGGGTGTCAAAGTTGCTAAGACTTAGACTTATGAGTTCATTTTCGAGCTCATGACCTCTCATCTCATCAAGCTTCCCAAATAAAACTTCTAAGGTGTCCCATATGTCTTTAGGAGTCTTGGAAGTTTCTAAATAGAAGAGAAGTTCTAGAGACATGGACAAGCTCAGTAATACATAGGCTTCATCACTATGGTGGTACCACTTGACCTTTTCAGCATCAATGTTGGGTTCTACTTCAGTACCCATGGTGATCCTATACAACCCTTTGCTTCTAAGAATAATTGACATTTCAACCTTCCATTCATGATAGTTGAAGGGTGTTAGGGGTTTAATTTGAAAAGAATCCATTTTAAGATGAATTTAGGTGAAGTTGTGTTTATTACAAGTTTGTGAAAGTATGTAGAAAGGAGAAAGATAATAGAAGTAAACAAAGTGTTGAAAGACAATCACACCCCCCAAAATGTTGAGCCCCCCCTAAATATGTAAGTGCTCACTCAAAAGACGTCAGACTCATTTGAAAGTCTATCTTAGAGCAATATGTACAATTCAATTTAATAACCCAACCAAATAGGACATCAGAGTTACCCGAAAATGTGTCCCTGGAGACCCAAATTTTTGGCACTTTATAAAGAACTAAATTTTTGAAAATTATCTAGCCTAATTTGTGGAAAATTTAAAACTAATCACTTTTTCAAAAGATGGCACTTGAATCTAAGCTACTGTTTGTAAGATTTTAAAGTTTTAATTTTCTATAAACTAGTAATTTTGCAAAAAAACACTAAAACATTTTAAAAATGCTTGTTTTGAGAGAGAAAGTGGCCTTCAAACCACTCGTTGGACTTAACACGGAGCAAGGAATCCAAAGGAGGTCTTTGTGAGGGTAAATTGGCCTCTTGCCAACCCGGGCCTCACCCTTCATCTTCGATAAGTGAAAACTCAAACATTTGCTCCTTTTAAATATATTTTCAACTCACTTGTTTTTCAATGTATTAAATGACACTGTAAAGTCATTAAAGTTAGAAAACATATAAAAATCAATTACCATCCAGCATGGCCCCAGTTCAAATCGCCATGGACTCCTATGTTCTATTCTCCATCCACCTTGTGGCTATAATGTTCAGATCCATCACCGCGACCAAAAACCCAAGCCATGACTTCATCGTATCCTCTTGCCATGTCACTCGCTACCCTGATGTCTATGTGGCATCACTGTCATCCTACACTAGCTCTCTGTAGGGCAAGCACAGCCAGTGTGAGCTCATCAAGGTTGTCGTTAAAGTTAGCCTCTTGAACACCCAAAACATGATGGCATAGGCTATCGCTCTCGCTAAAAGAAGAAAAGGCCTCAATAGAATGGAATGCGTTGCACTCAAAGACTGCAAGGAGAATTTTGGCAACATGTTAGATCAGATCAGACAGTCTTTGGCTGAGCTGTAGCATCTGAGGCATGGAACTTTCAAGTTCCAGATGATCAAAGATCTCTCTTTTTTTGTAGAATGACAAAAAATGAATTCCACCACCTTTGTTGATGCCACAATATATCTATACAAGATGTCTCAAAAAAATTCAATGCAAATATATAAAGGGTAGATCTGAATGAAACTCAACAAAATTAATTTTTTTAACAAGTTTTCATATGGATTTGCATTAGTTTTCAAGAAACTCTACCAAAACTCTCAAATACAACTGCATTAAACCAAAAAACTAATAAGAAAGCAAAGTAAGAATTTCACCAAGGATTCAAAGAATGGCAAGCAACTATTAGGATCTTTTTGATACCATATTGGAGTTGTTGCCAGGGTCTGAATAACATGAATGTAATGGTCAAGTGATCACACAAGAAGAAGGTGGTGCACACCACAAAGAAGCTAAAGCAAAGTGAAATCACTAAAAGAGATAATTTTCAAAAGACAAATAGGAGCAAAACTCAATATTTGATTAACTTAAGATGGCCAAAGTGAAGAATACATATAGGAGAGCATGTAAGTAACTCCTTCACAAAAGGTGGCCAAAGCACCCCAAGAATAGACTATAACTCCTCCATGAAAGGTGGTGACAAGGTGCTAAGAATAGAGAAGTAACTCCCATACCTAGAATCGCTGGTCAAAGGAGCTACTTATGACACCTATGAGACATCTATGACACACATCTCCACATAAGCTAGCCTATCCCACGAATGTAGGATATTCATGTATGCACAAATATATAATATTTCCTAATTAAATAATAGGGAAAAATAAAAAACTACACTAACACACTTAAGAGGTTATCAACAACATATTTCCAAATCACTATGAAGAAAGGGGTTTATAACCTAGATATATGCCCAAAATGACATAATTAAAATCATAAAACTAGATATCCAATCAATAGAACTTGTAAAGCATATTATTACATTTTATCAACATGAAAGAGTAAAAACCACAACTATTTTCCATTCTCTTGATATAAAATCTTACATACATCAGTGCTTCATAATCCTATCATGAAAACAACCATGGTGAGTTTGTTCCTTTTTGGATAGGGGAGATATATTACAATGCTCTCAAAGCTTGATAATGGTTGTACAGATTCAAATACCTTAGCAAGAAAGAAAAAATGCACTCATAACAATGGATCTTGAAAATAAAAGAGCCTAAACCTAGAGAGAACAAACAACAACCAACAACCTTATAAAAGAGGATAAGCCCTCTTTTTATACAAATTTCTCACCCATTTTGATCTAAGAATATGTGTTATAATTTGAAATATTGTAAACTTGTAATCATCCCTCAAAGTTCTGCCAAGATGCTTCCTACTATAATATGCTCCTTGTCATGCCTAAAATCATCATGGCTTTATAAGGAAAATGATTATTGTAACTAACTCTCCATGTAATGATGAACATCTACAACAAACCCTTGATTTGATTGGATGAAAATTCTTTTCATTCGATTGTGAAGGAGAAATTTCATTTGAAAACCAAATAAAATCTTTATCTTCTTGTGTAACCTCCTGAACATGTCTTTGACCCTTCATTTTCCCAAGTGGAATCTTCTGGATAGTTTCCCTTCCTCTTATGCACACCAAAGAACACCACTGACCTTGTAATGATGACACTAAAACATTCTAGATTCATGTCTATTTGAGAAATATTCTTTGGAATGGCCCACCTTGACCTTGTAAACCTACAATATTTCTCCCATGGATGCATTTGAACAATAAAAACATGATAAATGGAAAGACTTAGCTAATTTTTATCTTTTTTATTTTTTGCTCTGATATGCCTTTAAGGACTTTGCTTTTTTCACTTTGACTTTTTATGGTTGCCACCAAACCATTTTTAATACTTAAATACATTATTTTTCACTTTTTAGCCTTATGGGGAACTCTGAGTCCAATTTGTAATTTTTCACTTTGTATAGTGGAAATCCAAAACTTGATAACACATTTATAACTTCAAATTTATATTTGCAGTTCCTCTCAAAAGTTTCCCAGTGGATCTGGGAACTCCTAGTGCAACTTATAGTTTATAATTTCATAAATTGCAATATGGAGTTGTAGTTCCCTTGAAAATTTCCCTCATGGATTTGTGAAATTCAAGCCAAATTTATGATTTGCACAAATGAAAAATTACAATTAGCCTTGAAATTTTTGCTTTGAACTAGGAACACATGTTCAACTAGTGTTGATCGATGGATTTGGGAGATCCAAGTGTAATTTTTTATTTGCACATTTTCAAAATTACTAAATTATATCTCTCCTCTAAATCTCCCTAGAGCTCCATTTGGGTTGATTTTTATATTCTATTCAAGCTTGGTTTATAAATATGCCCTATAGAAAAACTTCTCAGAAGCCAACCCTTTCCTCAACCATTATTTGCTTCAAGACAATAATCTATCTCTATTTATGCATAATGTATTTGGATATGAAACAATCACCAATGCAAATGTGTATTGCCTTGCAGACATGGAGATTTATAATAAACAAGATCTCACCATAGAAAAACTAATGCAAGCCATCATTGTCCTCGGAGTCAATTCCTCCCTTGTATTTTTCTAGGTACCTAGTGGCTTCAGAATGTTGTAACACCATTTTATGTACCTTCAAAGGTATTTAATTTTGATTGTGTTTATTTTGTCTTATTTTGAACATTTGATTTATTGAGTAACAATACAAATGGTGTATTCTTAAAATAAGGGTGGTTTATAATATTCTTGAACAATTCTTTGCTCAAGGTCATCTTATTCCTAAGTGGGACATTATCTTCAACTCATCTTTGGTCATAATCACCAATGCTAACACATAATATTAAATCCCTTGCATCCTCAAACATTTTCAACCACTTGCAGCCTTCATTCAAGCCTATGACATTGAGCCTTATAATTTGGTACCTCACAGGAGGATAACAATAATTGAAATTATCATTATATGGTTCTAAAATTGGGCTTCTATCATCCAATGAAAATTCTAAAATATCCAACCTATTACTATGGGTCACACCTTAACATAAAATTTTTTTACCCATGGATTCATATTCTTTACTTGATTTTTCAAGAACCTACTCCAAGAAGTAACTAAAAACATCAGCAAGCATGTGTAGTTCATTTCTTCTAGTAAATGTTTGAATATCAGGGTCTCTCCACAACTCTTTTTTTACCTTGAACATTTGTGCAAATGATTCACTATTTATTGGTGCTATATTCTTAAGATCCCATTTTGAGTGAAGATGTCTTCCAATAGGACCACCAAAATTATAGTCATTGTCTCATGCAACCCATCCCTATAAATTATTCCTTGAAAATCATCTCTCTCATAATATTCTTTTTTGATGAGACATTTTTGAATGACCTTTAAAATGTGAGGGCATTATTGTACCCTTGTCAGTCTTTATTTAATTCAAAAATAACCTTACCCTAATGACCTTCATATCTTCACATTGCACATATATGTGTTATATTGAATCCATCAAATCTCTCCTTCAATTCACCATTTCCAAGCCTAATATGATTTCCATCTTTATATACCCTATTTATATTCACAATAATGCCTATCTAGGGACAAAAAATGATTTCTTCATCATTTGGTCTACATGGAGCTTCCTACTCCAAATGCATTGTCCATTATATTTGTGGCTCTACAAAAGTTATAAGTTGAGATTTTATAAACTTTTCAAATGCCATGTGGCAACTAGTAGTTTTTGCTTCTGTTTCATTACCTCTCCCATGCATCTATTCTAGACATGAAGGCATTAGCATTGAAACCTATCATAGAGTAGAGGTACAAAACTACATCTGACATTTCTTTCATTTCCCTTTTGGTCACCACTTAATCTATAGAAATCACATGGACTAGGTTTTAGAGGATTTGAATATATTTTAGAATCCATAGACTTGGGAATGTCAGTTACAATTTGTATGTTGTGATTTTAAGAGTTGCTTTCAGAATATGTACTCCACTCTTACATTCCCCATTGTCCTTTCTATTGCAAGATCTGGAATGTTGCTTTCATTTTGAAAGTTACCAACTTGATAAATTGCATCTTAGCTCTCATTCTCCATTGTGTGCTTCTATTGTCGACTACCACAATTTTGGGAAAGCAAAATGTATCATGTAATTTACAAGTGCACATTATACCTTACATCTCAAAGGAATTTTTTCACCAACCATTCTACATAGACACATGCATTAACTCATTTAAAATTTGTCTTATTCATTGTGCCTCTACGTGGGTAGGCCATGTCCTTTTCTAGGATCATGAAACAACAATATTTTTATGTAATACCTATGTGGATTTTCAGAACCTTACACAAGCCAACAATACCTAAATATCATGCCCAATTGCATGTTTATAACTTTCATCTTTTTTTCTTCATTGTGTCCTTTTGATTTTCTATAGGATCTAGAAGGTTAATAACAATATGCAACTTGCAATTACATTTCTCACTTACTTCTTCAGATAACATTCCTTTAGACTTTCATCCTTTAATCAAAATTTTCATTTGACCCTTTGAAACCCCAACAAAACTTTAGACACATTTTACAAGTTACAATTCAAACTTTCTTCTCTCGCCAAGATCTCTACCAAACTCCACATGGACACACACCATTCCATTTCCAATTTTTGTTTTAGTTTCTTGCCCTCCATCCACATGGGAAAAATGTTAATGGTGTGTCATAATAAATTCATTCAAACCTCTATTTCTAATTTGGACCCTTACTTTATAAATTTTATCAATAACTTTGTTTTATGGGTGTGGGAAATCTAAATGCAATTTGCACATTGTATTTTCAATTCATACCTCTACGGAGCTTTATGGTAAATTTGTAACTTGTATTTTCAATTGATACATGTTTATTTTGCTCTTCAATCTCTTGTAGACTTCAAAGCTCCATGGATCCTATAACTAAAGTCATTATAAAACATGAAAACCCTAGATAGAAGGTAGAACTATGATTGTAAAGCATTTAAATGACACAAACCAAAGAGTAACATCTTGGTTAATTTGAGTGAACACACTTGTAGATTAGAGTAATAGTTATACAAATTAGGCATTAATATATCCATAAGCACACAAATTGATTCATGCAATTTTGGGCACTGACACTAGCCCTCACCTAGGGATGTACACCCCTATGAGTGTGGAAAGAACCCTACAAAATAAGACAAGGTGCCAATCCATTGGACCATTGAGTCAACACTTTATAAATTTTTTTAGTAAACACTCACAAAAACTCAATAAAATAAGGCCAGACTGATAAAAATAGACCAAGAGGATCTTAAAATGAACACATGATAAAAATGATGAAAGGAACTATACAAACCAACACCCAAAGTAGAGGGGAAACAAAAAAAAAAAAAAGATAAATTAGACACTATAAAATACTATACATAGTTACAAACTCAATTTAGGAAATGTTTCAAATGTCTACCATCAACTGGTGGCTATGGTATCTCATCATCCCTTAATTTATTTAACTTTTATATCAACTTGGTGGGAAAGATGAGGTCAATCAATCTCTATTTTTTCTTGAAAGGTCTACTACAAGGATGTAATAGGATGACATGTTGAAATAATTCCTTCATGTTTGTCTTCATATCTAGATAAGACCAAGCCAAGCAACCTTGGCACTTCTTCATTAGTTACAAGTAAGGCTATTTCTCTTTTGCATTAAAGTGAGTGTCAAGCAAGAGTGAATTATATTTATTAATGTTTTAGTGCATTCAAAATAAATCTTCAAAGAAAACTAAAAATATTTATTTCTGGGGGCATAGAAGACAACCCCGTCTCCATTTCCAAGCTTGGAGCAAGCCATGTCAAAAAATATCTTCTAAATTTTACCTTCTTTGTCAAACTCAACATCAATAATAACAAGCTATTAAATAACATCCTCATTCCCAAAGAAGCCACCCAACTCCACATCCATGTACCTCACCTCATTTAGACCATGCTTAGAATCTTCAAGTACATGTAGCATCTTAGGATCACTATTAAGTCTGACCATCTTACGTTCCAATGGAATGGTGGGATAAGACAAGTCCATTTATACACTTCTACCCATTCTAGTAGCCCTTTCCATGATAGCAACATCCCCCACTTAGATGGGAAGTCCACAACTACCACATCCATATTCAAATACTTACTTGGATGCACTTCTAATTGTACTACCAACCCTTTAAATTGTCTAATAGCTGATACCTCTCATGAGTCCATAACATAACATTTTCCAAAGACATATGTAATTTTCACTCTGAGCTCATTAAGGACACCCAGGGTTATCACATTATAATAATCTCTAGAATCAAACATGTAATTGTGAATAATCAAACCATTAACCAATAGGGTGGTGTAAAATGAATTCACATTCAGTTGAGTTTCTACCAATGTATTCCCCAAATAAACCTCTAGGACTAGTTCAATAACCTCATTTGATTCTTCATCATTTTTAGGAGTGTTTGGGGTGTAGTCATTTCATTAGAAGTTGTACTCTCACCAAATTACAAATACTTGAATGCCCTCTTCCTATGTTCAAGTATTCATAATAACTCAACAAGTGGTATGGTGATTTTTAGTTGGCTCAACAATTGAGCCATATCACACATGCTATATTGAGGAAATGGATATTAGGTGGAAGAGTGGCAACACCTTCAACTAGGATATAATCATTTAAATTCTAAAGCGGAATAGGCTGGGATAAATTTGCATTTTTTACAATAGTCTTCAAGGGTGGATTTTTTCTAATGTCATTCATAGCCTTAGGAATAAGAGATATCAAGGGTACTCTATTCTTAGTTGAAGTACCTCTTGGATTAAAAATTTGGTAAATAGGTTCTAGATTAAAAGAATTAGGAACAAATGTAGCTTTTTTTACTTCCTTACTTGCATCCCCTACCCTTGGATTTGTAGGGGTAATTTCTTGAGGAGAAACACCTTGTTGCTTGCTTCTTAGGGTATATTCTTTCTCTTGGGCAATTGTTGCAATAATTAACAATTTCATATCCTCAACTAAAGTAATTCCCCCATCATATTTCTTAATCATCATGGATTATAAGAATTCAAAATCATGATTGGGAAATTCATAGGCTTACATCATATTAACATCACAAGTGAATTCGAGAGTTGGGACACATGCATTTTTTATTGTACTCCAAAACTGATCAAGACTAGTAGCACATAGTAATTCCATGGAGGTAGATGATTTAATTCAAGAGGCTTGACAATCCAACATTAAAATCTCATCATCAAATGATGCAGACTTAAGTTCATCCACATCTTCATGAATTAGTTCAGCAGTATCACATGGAGGATGTGGAAGGAAGCATTTATCACACAAATCAATGTCAATGTCATAATTTACAACATTCACTTTGGCACTCAATAGATCATGCATGCTTTTTCAACCACTCTATTATGATTTCTATCTATTCTTTCATCATGGGTAGGCCTCTTCCCTATGTCATTACCCCTAGTGTGGAAATCAGGCCTCCCTTGTGCTTGGTTTAGATTTTGAGCTCTCTCCTAACATGTAGACCCATGAGGTATCCCTTTCTCAACCCTAGCTAGCTTGTATGACATTTCCTTGACAATAGAGGCCAAGGTTTTAATAGTTTCCTCAAGGTTAATTGTCTTAGTGGATTACTTTTTTCAGATTAACCAACTTTACATCATCCCACTTGTTCAAGGAATTACCCATAACCTTTATGTTGTTTTCAATTTGGATGGCCATATTGAATTCTAATCTTAGGTTTATGGGAGCCTTGTCCTTCAGGTAATGTGCATCCCCATTTTAAATACCATCACAATATTTATTCAATCATGTTGTATCACTTGGCCTAATGTTTTCAGGTAGCCTCATCTTAGTCTTGTTGATCCTTGTATTAAAATATTTCACGCATTCTTCTTAATGTTCTCAAATTCTTCCAAGAGAAACCTAGGATCAATCCTATCACCATATTGAATTTTGAAAACATACTTAATTTCTTCCCATGAATCAATGCATCCATGGGGAAGTGAATTAAACCACTCATAAGTGTTTTCTTCCAATGTGTTCACAAACAACTTAATGCAAACATCCCCATGCTAAACCTCATAATCCTTAGTGATAATGTGGAAAGCCCTCAGGTGTTATTCACCAGTCACTACATTATTCCCTTTAAATTTAGGAAGGTATTTCCTTACTTCATTCAAGACTTCATTAGGATATGCTTTCATTTCATCAAAATTAATAGGTCTAAATCTGGGAATACATAATACAAGATGTTTATTCTCATCTTGATCCATATGCCTCATGATTGGTTCAATGGCGAGTTTAAGATCTAATGGAAAAGGGATGTGAGGGGGTGGGTGAGGTGGACTTAGAGGGATCAAACTTAGAAGGAGATTCAACTGGTTGAGAAGGTGATGGACAGTAAATAAGACTATAAGGTTCTGAATTACTAGGAGAGCTATGATAATCTTCAATAATAGGAAGTTGAACAAATAAAATTTTAGGTGTACAAGAATCTTAGCAGTCTAGACACTCTTTAGTATCTAAACTTTTCCTTTCAATTGACCTCCAAACTTGTCTCCTTCTTCTTTGATAAATACTTAAGGGTGAGATAAGCTATTTTAATGAGTCACCTTTGAAGGATGACCTCAATCCTTCTAGCTTTGGAAACAAAATAAAGAACACTCAAAGCTAAAACTTAAGATACTCAAAGTGGGCACTGATCTTATTTGAAACCAAATGATATTGTTGGAGTCACTATTGGAAGCAAACTTCTAGGATATAATAGTTACAAAATCCTAGTGATACATACTAAAAACATACTATACAAAAGATTTATTCATGAGATAGAAAGCAAATATATTGTAAATTCATAATTATGTTTAAAAGGGGAAATTACCTTCCAACATGACAAATTAGTAGCTCATTACAAGAAACACAACACAATTTAATTCATCAAATGTTTCAAATCCTCACATGCCCTTAGTGGAGTGTTGGGTAATCAATGGCCAAGATAGCAAAATCATGCTCAAATAACCTCAAATTTCAAAAACATGAGGTGATATGGATAAACCTTGTCTAAAAACATGTAGTTTAGGTTAATACATCAAATATTTCTTCATAGAGAACATGATAATAGAAATAGATGCAGTCCTTTGTAAGACTCCTCAACAATACAAGTGCTAAGATTCGATGTTTAATCCTTAGCAATGACACTAGAAAAGTGTTGGTTCCCAATTATACACCTATTTCACTCAACCTTGCACACATTAAAAAATTATCAAATGTGGATGAAAAACCCACTGATATGTCATTATAGCCAAGAAAGGGTTTAGCATCAATATGGAATGAATGTAGATTATGACTAGAATGCATTGATAGAGGGTATGATTAGATCCATGCTACTTCTAGCTCTACCTTAACTAAGGTGAGAGGACCTAGGGGGTATCTTGACCACATAGAGGGAAATTAAAATTTAATTTTCATGGGTATTATTGGGGAAAAATGTAAATCTAACTAGGGCATAACCAAAGTTACACACTCCACCTAGGAAGGGTTGTCACATGGAATGCAAAAATTCACTAGGCTAGGCACAACCTACTGAAGACATATGTAAATATGACTGTCAACTTCATTCTAAATAATTTTAAACAAGGGTTCAAATGGAAGACTATAGTGCTAGCTTCAAATAGCAAAACATAGGCACATTTTATACATGTAATATTTATGCATGTGTAGGTAAATAACACTTCAAATATGCAATAATTGTATTATTTGTAGGGTTGGACCAGATAGGATGAGTTAGATAGTTATAAAGGAGTGATGTGGTGGTGTTGTATTCCAAACATTAGGAATTCTTTCAACATACATGACATGACTCATTTTCAAAGGTGCAGAAGACTAAAATATAAGCCATGGGAACTAATAAGAGTGATTTGCATCCATTGGTGCCAATATAATAGAAATACCGAAATATTTCTTGAAACATTAATACATACACTGCAACTAGAATTTCAAATTCTTTTTTCTATCAAATCCATAAACCCATGGTTCCCTTAAGAGGTTATCAACAACATATTTCCAAATAACTATGTAGAAAGGGGTCTACAACCTAAATCTATGTCAAAAATGACAACCAATAATGAGCATAAAACCATATATCCAATCCACAGAGCTTGTAAAACATATTATTGCATTTCATTAATAGGAAAGAGTAAAAACCATAAATATTTTCCATTATCTTAAAATAAAATAATACATACATTAGTGTTTTATAATGCTACCAAGGGGAAAAGAATGGTGATTTTTCTCCTTGTTGGATACGAGAGACATTACAATGCTCTCAAATCTTTTTAGTGGTTATATAGATGCAACCACCCTAGCAAGACAAATAAAATGCAAACACAACAATGGATTCTAAAAATGAAAGAGCCTAGACCTAGAGATAACCAACAACAACCAACAACCTTAGAAATGAGGAAAAACCCTATTTTTATACAAATTTCTCACCCATTTTGGTCTAGGTACATGTGTTGCAATTTACAATATTGAAAACCTAAAATCAACCCTAAAAGTTCTACCAAGATGCTTTCAGCTAGAATATGCTCCTTGCCTTGACTAGAATCTTCATGCCTTTACAAATAAAATTATTATTGTAACCGCCTCTCCATATAATGATGAATATATGTAACAAACCCTTTCTTTGATTGGTTGGAAATGATTTTCATTTGATCTTGAAGGAGAATATTCATTTGAAAACCAAGCAAACTCTTTTTATTCTTGTGTAACCTCCTAGACATGTCTTTGACCACTCATTTTCCCCATTAGAATCTTTTGGACAACAGCCCTTCATCTTATGCATGCTAAAGATCACCCCTGGTCATGTAATGATGGCATTAGAACATTTCAAATCCATGGCCATTTGATAAATCTTATTTGTAATGGACCACCTTGGCCTTGAAAACTTGTAATATTTCTCCCATAGATGTGTTTGAATAAACAAAACATGATAAATGGAAAGACTTAGCTAATTTTTACCTTTTTTGTTTTTTTCCTCAAGTATAACTTTCAACACTTTGTTTTTTTCACTTTGAATTTTTAAGGTTGCTGCCAAACCTTTTTTAATTATTAAATTAATTAGTTTTCACTTTTTAGCCTTATGGGGAACTTTGGGTCCAATTTATAATTTTTCACTTTCTTTCTATGGTGGAAATTTGAAACTTAGCAGCATATTTTCAACTTGCATATTTGGTAACTTGCAATTTGTAGTTCCAATTCCCCTCAAAAGTTCTCCAGTAGATCTAGGAACTTCTAGCACAATTTATAATTTACAATTTTACAACTTGAAATCTAGAGTTGTAGTTCCCTTGAAAAGTTCCCTCAGGATTTGGAAACTTTAACCATAATTTTCAATTTGTATAAATGCAAAATTGTAATTGGTCTTGAAAGTTTCACTTTGAGATGGGACCACATGTTTGACCAGTGCTGATCAACCGGTTTGGGAGATCCAATTGTAATTAATAATTTTCACATTTACAAAATTGAAAAATTGCATCCCTCCTTGAAATGTCCATGGAGCTCCATTTGGTTTCACTTTTCTTTTATATATGAACCTAGTTTAGAAATATGCCCAATAGAAAAACTTCTCAGAAGCCAACCCTTTCCTTAGTCATTATTTGCTTCAACACAATAATCTATCTCTATTTCTACATAATGTATTTGGAATTGAATAATTCCCCAATAAAAACCTATATTGGCCTACAAACATGGATATTTACAATAATCAAGATCTCACCATAAAAAAACTAGTACGATCCATCATTGTCCTCTAAGTCAATTCATCCCATGTATTTTTTATGGGTACTTAGTGGCCTAAAAATGTTGAAATACCATTTTTTGTACCTTAAGAGGTAGCTAATTTTGAATCTATTGATTCTGTCTTCTTTTGAACATCTTATTTATTGAGTGACAACATAAATGGTTTATTCTTAAAACAAGGGTCCCTTATAACATTCTCAAACAATTCTTTGCTCAAGATCATCTCATTCCCAAGTGGGTCATTATCTTCATCCTAAATTTGGTCATAATCACCAATGCTAACACATAATATTAAATCCCTTACATCCTCAAAAATGTCCAGTCACTTACAGCCTTCATTCAAGCCTATGGCATTGAGCCTTATAAGTTGGTACCTTGTAGGAGGACAATCTTCATAAAAATTATCATTATATGGTTATGAAATTGGTTTTATGTCATCTAATGAAAATTATACAATAGTCAACCCATTATTATGGGTCAATCCTTCTGCATATAAAATGTTTGTATCCATGGGTTCATATTCTTGATTGATATTTCAAGAACCCACTCCAAAAAATAACTAGAAACATCAGAAAGCATGTGCAGTTCATTTTTCTAGAAAATATTACCAAAATAGAAGGGTCTCTCCACAACTCTTTCATTACATTGAACATTTTTGTAAATTATTCATTTTTGATTTATTCTAGTCTTAAGATCACAATTCAAGTGGAGATATTTTCCAACAGGACCACCAAAATTGTAGTCTTTGACTCATGAAACCCATCCATGTAAGTTATTCCTAGCAACTCATTCTCATTCATAATATTATTTTCTAGTGTTTTTTTTCTAAAATTAAGGACCTTTCAAATGAGAGGGCATCATTGTACCCTTGTCATTCTTTATTGAATTCAAAAACAACCTTACCCTGATGACCTTCATCGGTCCATATTGCACATACCTATGTTGGATTTAATCTAGCAAATCTCTCCTTTAACTCACCATTTTATAGGCCCAATGTGATTTCCATATTTATGTACCCTATGTATATTCATAATGATGCCTATCCAGGGTGAAATGATGAGTTTTTTTATCATTTGGTATGCATGGTGCTTACTACTCCAAATGCATTATCTATTGTATTTATGGCTCTACAAAATTTGCAAGTTGAGTTTTTAAAAACATTTCAAGTGATTTTTGGTAGCTAGTAGTTTATGTTTCTCTCTCTTTACCTCTCCCACCAAATCATTTCAACCATGAAGGCATTAACATTTAAACCTATCAATGAGGAGAGGTAAAAAAATGCATCTGGCATTTCTTTCTCTTCCTTATTAGTTGCTGCTTAATTTGTAAAAATAACATGGACTAGGTTTTAAAGAATTTTAATATACCTTGGAATACATGAACTTGGAAATGTTAGTTACAATTTTCAAGTTATGATTTGAAGAATTTTTTTTGGTATATGAATTCTTAGCTTAAATTCCTTGACATCCTTTCTATTAGGAGATCCAGAAGACTACTTGCATTTTTCAAGTTAGTAACTTGTTAAGATGTAAATTACCTCCCATTATCCACAATGTGCTTCTTCCATCGACTACCACAAGTTTGGGAAAGACAAATGCACCTTACAATTTATAAGTGCATAGTATACCTTACATCTCTAAGGAATTTTTATGCCAACCAGTCTACATGGACCCATGCATTAACTCATTTAAATTTTGTCTTGTTCATTATACATCCATGTGGGCAAGCCATGTCCTATTTAGGGATCATGAAACCATGGTATTATTTAATAATATCTATGTTTGGTTTTTATAACCTTCCATAAGATGAACATACCTGCACATCATGCCCAAATGCATGTTTAAAAATTTTATCTTATTTTCTTCATTGTGCCTCCACGTGGGCAAGCCGCATCATTTTACTCTTTTATAGTATCTGAAAAGTCAATAGCAATATGCAACATGCAATTGCATCCTGACTTGCTTCTCTGGATAACATTCCTATGGAATTTTATCCTTTAATCATAATTTTTATTTGACCCTTTGAAACCCTGGTAGAACTTTAGACACAATTTTCAAGTTGCAAATTGAAGTTGCTTATCCCACCATATGTGCACCAAACTACACATAGACCCACACCATTCCATTTCCAAAGTTTTTTTATTTGCATGCCTTCCATCTATGTCAAAAATCTATTTATGCCATGGCTTAAGACATTCATTTAAACATCTATTTCCAATGTGGACCCTTACTTTATAAATTTGATCAATGACACTTTTGTTTGGGTGTGGGAATTCCACATGTAATTTGCACATTGCATTTTCACTTCATACCTCCATGAAGCTTTATGTTGCATTTACAACATGAATTTTGAAGAAGCGTAATTTTCATGTTGATTTTATACTTCAATCTTCTTCAGACTTCGTAGTTCCATGGATCCTACAACTAAAGTCATTATAAAACATGAAAACCATAGATATAAGCTATAACTAAGATTGTAGAAGATTTACATGAAATGAACATGAGAGTGTGGTTATGGTTTACTGGTGGATTGGGGTAACATTTAGAAAAATCATGCATTAATATCTCAACAAGGGCACAAATTACTTAGTGTGATTTCAAACACTAACATGTCCTACTATTTCATGTTCCTGATCATGAGAGGGGACAAATGTATGTAAGACATTGATATCATGTTGTATGTATTCTATAGTTAGATCTATGTTTAAAGGAACTAAATTAGATTATGATAAGAATGAACAAATGTCTCCTTCCCCAAGTTGTAGTGACACCATTGCTTAATTGATTGCATAATAAAATATAAGAAAATCTCATAGGTGGAGTACCTTTGTACTATACTATTGAAAATTTCTAAATGGTATTGGATTGGATGTCCATGTTGGATGAGCATTATTGTAAGTGAATAGTCATATGCATTGGTGTGAAGCTCAAAGGAGTGTGAAATGTCATGGATTATGATTATAGACACTATGTAGAGGCACTGCTTTACTCCCTCAAAAGCACGTTGTTACGTTTGAATCTAATCAAACTTGGCTTTCATATATTTGATCATTCTAAGTGGATAAGAGATGTGTGAGAAACTAAGGATGAACCTATGATATAATTTTGTGATTCCAATAAATATCATAAATTCTATGATATTATGTGGATTTTTTCAATCCTTAATCACTTTGATATGTTTTAGATGCACATGAATTCTTGTATCATCAATGATGTATGCAAGATATTAGATCTATGTAGCACCAAATATACATTTTTCTAAGTTGAATCCTCCTAAGTCTTTTTTAAGATGATAATTCCATCTAGGTGTAGACATCCAATTCCTAACACCATTTGTGTTACAATTATCAATCTTACTTGAATTGCACTCAAATGCACATTTTAGGTCAAAATACATAAAATGCCCTAAATGGTTTGAACTTGTCACTTATAAGTGCCAATTTAGGTTAAATTATCCCTAAATAGGGAAATGCATTTTATGGTCCAGCTAACTTTGATCAAATCATTTCGAGTCAAAATGATAAATTTGCCATTTAGTGCTCTAGATCACTCTTTTCTTCTAATTCATTAGTACACATCATGTACCTTTGTTATTTGGTGTTGGCAACATCTTAAATGGGAATACAGCTCCAACACATCTAACATCACCTTCCAATTCCTCTCTAGTAAAATTATGACCTAGTATTATGACTTTTTGACCATTTTAATTGAGGGCCAATTTTCAAATAATTACACAAATCTTGATTAACCTTGTTTAAGGATAATTAATCTAAATCAAGAGATTAAGTGAATTTTCCATGAGATTTTTTTAACATTTCTTTTTGAAAATTTATTCCTATTAACTACATCCAGGTGACATCATTTCTTGGGAAGATATCCCTAGGCCATAAACACCACAAATATCAATATTATGGGTCGCCCATCCCTAGTTAATGCCTCCCATTCCTCTTCAATTCCCCTTATTACAAGGTCATGATGAAGATAATTATGGATTTAATTCAAAATATTAGTATTATCCATGGCCACACATCTCAATCTTGAGATGGATGGTCATGGTTGATCCTAGCCAATCTCAAAAATATATAAATAGAGAGGCCATGGACATGAAGAAAAAAAACATGAATATTGCAAAGTTATAATGTTAAATTGTTTTCACAATCCTTTGCATTTGATCATTTATTTTATTTACAAGCTTCATTTATAGGCTATTTTAGTGATTTGGAATCATGAGCCTAGGTTTTATGTAGTGTTCTTGAGACATTGGAGGAGTTTGACACCATCGTTGACAAAGACACCATTGTTGACAAAGACAAGGATGCTTGAAAAAGGGAGAACATGATTTTGAGCACATGGGTATGGTGAACCCATTTGGGAAGGCATTATGATGTTGTTTTATTTCATTTATTTCTTGTTATCCTTCATAGTTCCCATATGAATAGATAGGCTTAGTTAGTTATTTCTTTATGCATTTTTTGTTATTTATGGACTAATGCTTGACTAACTTGCTTTGTAATCTTCTCTACACTAGGTAGACAATGACAGAGTTAAGGAATGGTCTAAGTGCATGTTCCATGAAATTCATAAGGGTTGTTGGTACATTACTTAGGCCAAAAGGCATAGTTAACCATTCATACAATCCTTCCCAAGTTTTGAAGGTTGTCTTCTCAACATCAAGATGGATTAGAACTTGATGGTAACCTGAATTCACATTCATCTTGGTGAATTACTATTCACCTTGGCATTAGTCTAAAATTTTGTAAATACATAAGAATGGATATTAATTATTTACCATGAATTCATAAAGTGTACAATAGTCTATGTAGAGATACATGGACCCATTATTTTGGGGAAAAAATACTATCATACTCCCACAAGGAGATCTAGGCCTAATCTTTCCTTGATCAATAAGCTCTTTTATTTGACACTCAATTCCATCATTATCCTAAACTGATCTATAGTAAAAAAAAAATGTTTCTCATATGGGATCCATAGACCAAATTGATGAGGTGATTTATTAAGCAATGCATTAAAAGGACTTCACACTATGTGAACACTTCATCATACTTCTGCAGTAACTTTTTAGGATAATGTGACCTCTAAAGGCATAATGTCACAAGTGAATGTTTCCTCCATGAGATTAAATTTATACTAGAAGGTCTTTTGTTATCAATCTATATATACTTCCCTTTTTGAATCCATCCCAATGATTATGGCTTATGATATAAAATAGTGGTAAGGATAAGTCATTATGTTGTGTCAACTACAATGAGGTTACTTGCACTACCATTATCAATTATTACATGAAGAAAATAAACATTTACACAAAACTTGGTGTTAAAAATGCATTCATACGCCTTAGAAGTTTCTATTATAGTGTTATTCAGGATTTTAAAATTGCATTTGAATGAATGCCATATGTCAGCATGGGACCTGATACATGCTATGAAATTAAGAATTGTTACACATGCAATTAAGAATCATCATGGGTGTGTGAGTGATGAAAATGGCACTAATTCTCACCTAACTTATTCTTAACTTTGTCTGAAGTAAAATTTGTGGGAGTCTTTGAGTTTTGCATAGTTTTATTAGGATTCTCTCCTTTGTGATAAGTGATGTGCTTCTATATAAAAGGTTGCAATAAGGAATTATACTTGGGATGAATCCTGTTTTTGGAATTGGATGAAGAGGAAAGACATTAATTCAACTTTTCCTTGATTTCAATCCTTCCAATGTTGTGATAGGATTACCCCAGAGTGTCATAAGTCAATATTCCCATCTTCATACAAATATAAGGTGAGATTATGATGATTTAATTCAAACCCTTATGTTGCTTAGATAAGTTCTCTTGTATCTATATAGAGTATTCATTGAATATATTGATGTAATCTTTCATGAACTAATCCTTACATCTATGTAATTATTAGAACTTGATGTATTCATAAATTCCCATCTTCATACAAATATAAGGTGAGATTATGATGATTTAATTCAAACCCTTATGTTGCTTAGATAAGTTCTCTTGTATCTATATAGAGTATTCATTGAATATATTGATGTAATCTTTCATGAACTAATCTTTACATCAATGTAATTATTAGAACTTGGTGTATTCATAATCAACATGACATACGGGATGATACTCCTCCTTTAACATGTCAAAAAATATATTCTAAGACTTAATTGGAATGTAATATTGTGAACTCTACATGAAATCAATTTATCTCACCAATGAACTAGTAGAATGGACATCTTCAACACTCTGAAGGTGATTTTCTCAACATCAGTGAAATTATTTACTAATAAGTATGACTTGAGATGTCAAGTCTAGACATCTAATTTTGTGTCATAGATTTTAAATTCAAATAAAGGGATGTCACTATTAAATTTCACTTTGAAGGTTTCTTTACTAAAACTACTATAGAGCGAACTAGGGAGGATTGAAAGGCAATGGGTTGAATGCATCCTCAACTCACATAATTAGAAAAAATGTTTAGTGTTTTGTGCCTCTAGGGAATATATAATAAGACTTTCAATGTTTAGGGATACCTTAGTTTTATTTTGGATGTCATCCATATAATTATAATATGGCATTCCTTCAAGTAGTATAAAATAGAACCTAATAATATACCTTATTTCTCTCATTGTGTGCTGTCGTTTACAATCATATAAATAAGATTTTATCTGATATTAATGACTCATGCTAAAGGGAAACAAGATTGGGCATGCATGGGAAAGATAAATGATAGAGATGACTCATAGTGTTAACAGGTTAATGTGTGTAGAAGAATTTAGATAGAATATCAACACCCAATCAATGGAGTGGAAGTTTAATGTATGCATAAATAAAACTTCTATTCAATGTAAATGAATGTGGAGAAAGATATAAAGATATACAATTTGTGTATCATAGAGTAGATATGTAGAGCATGATATCTATCACTATAATAATGTATATCATCAAATTTTGGTTAGATTCATATGATACATATTTATACATAAAATATAATTTTTTAGTTATAATGGATATTAGTTATAAATAATATGGTTACTAGTTGTGTCATCTTCTTTGCTAAGGAATGGTTTAAATTCTAGGCATGTTCTAGCTAATTACTTATGCATCTAACACATTTAGATTAAAAATTCCACTTGTCAAGCCATGCAGTCAGATCAATATGACACATTGATGCACTAGATTAAAGAATGTGTAGGCACATGAGATTTTTAGTGGCACATATAGGACTTCAAGTGAACATTGTAGGATTGTGATAGGATTTGTGTAGTTAATAAGTACATGTGGTGTGTATGCATGCAAAGGATAAGTGTACAGTAAATAGAAGATGTGAATGGATAAATAAATCTTAGAAAGGGACCAAGAGATATGTTATCATAGAAAAGGTAGCTATAGATTGTATATTTCTTTTGCCTTTTCCACCCATCCTCCTCATTGATGATTATTTCCTTTGGGGGGTCATAAAGTGTGGTACTTTCCATAGCCCATATATGGATGTTCTTGGTTTATACTTCTAGGATGGGATGTTTAGGGAAATTTTTACAAATAAACACTTTCTATCTCACCCTTGAACCATCCAACTAAGGAAGCTGAGGAAAAAAATAAAGATAAATATGGTTTTGAACCCATACCTAATAAGATTCATCCCATGGGGGTTGGATGGAAGATAATTTAGATAATCAACCACCACCTCTTCCTCCTTATACAATGTTGGTGGAAAATATGGCCTACGGCATTTTTTATATGTTTTTTTTTTTTTTATGTCATTGTGATTTAACATGATTACTTATAACCATAACTAAAACACATACATCTCCATGAAAATGTGAGTCATCTAATTCAATATCAAGAAAATAATTTTGGGACACACCCTTAGTTTAAGTATCTTTCCACAAAAAGGATAATGTGAAATTGATCACAAAATTCATTTGTAGTATTTATAAAAAAACCTTCAAAAATTACCCATTTTAATTGATGAATTATGTGAGCACATAGATAATATGCATGAATATCATCTTATTTATCTCTTGATGCAATATCAAACTATATTATGAGGCATACTTTTATATTGGATAAAAGTACATTATATAATTAATCAACCTATTGTATCAAATTATAACACCAACCATATTCTTGACTTTAAGTGTAGCAGACACATATTGGCTAATCCTCAATGCACTCATACCTTCAATTCCACATACCGATCTACATGAATCACAAATATGGTGATGAAAAAACATATTTGACCACACACATATAGTTTATTATTATATGCACATTCTAAATATAGTATTTCAAAAAGTAAAACTATAAAACTTTATGAAGGTAATATATTTTTGGTGTAGATATGAATGGAAAATAGATGGTCTCCACATGTAAATAGTTTCATATGTTTGGATGGAGCACCACATATGGATAGTTTAGACTGATAAAATTAGAATCAAATTAAATTTTACAAAATATGTTTCAATGTAACTATACATGCATGGAATCCTTGGGGTGATGCACATCAAAGAAATGTATAGGTAATAAATTACTAAAAAATAATTTATCTCATATAAAAAAGTAACTGTTATAAAATCATAAATGTATATAATTCCATGTGTGACATAGGGAACATAAAATTAGAAATCACATCTAGGTTTGAGGAACATATTAAATATTAATCACATATATGAAAAAACAAGACTATTAATAATTGGTTAATTATGTGGAGTGCCA
>JARHVA010002559.1:2360000-2447500 GCA_037957365.1 Torreya grandis | reverse complement strand
CCCCTTAGAAGAGATTGAATCCATCTAATGTCAATTAGAATAATATTTGCCCCAATTATATATCATATTAAATCAATCAATTAAATGGTTCAATATCATTAGCAATTGGGTCCAACCGAGCCCCATGTAACCAACTAAGGCCATCTAATTTCAATCATGGATTGAGTTTCCCCAATTACATACCATATTAAGCCAATCATGTAATTGGTCTAATCTAATACATAATTTATACCAACCAATACATATGTTTCAACTTTTAGCCATCTAATGTTATTTGGTAATAAATTTCCCAAATTATGTGACATCTTGAACAAATCAAGTAATTTATTTTATGTGATACATAATTGGAGATAACTAAAAAACTCAGAACCAATTATGAAAATCTCATGTCAATTGAGGCTCGATTAGCCACAATTTGAAACCATATAAAACAAATAAAGTGATTGGGTCCACATTATACATAATGAGTTCTAACCATGCCCAATGCAACCAATTATGACCATCTAATACAAATCAAGTATCAATTGGGTCCACATTATACATAGTATTGTTAGAATTAGGTTTGTGGGGATCAATTGGCCAATCAAGACCCATGAAATTAATTATGACAAATAAATGGTTTTTAGGGATCACTTTCCCTTCATTGAGTCTATGATCAAATGAATCACTTGATTAAGTATTTGATGGAACTAATCACCTGATATGCCCCAATTTTTTTGTGATTGAATGAATGGAACGATAGTTAAGCACATAAAATCACATATAAATTTATGAAAAAAGACTTAGTAAATAAGTAAAGGACATAAATAATATCATAAATATTATATTATAAGTTTAAAATGTAAACATGCTAAGGAAACCAATCTTGAGTAAGATAAATATCACCTTTTCAATGACACTAAAAGTCTTAACTCAATCTAATATGTAATTTAGACCAACTATACATTGTGATATCAATTGCTTCATTTGGGCCATGTGACCTTCATGAAAACCATGTTGAATCACTGATTAATTGGTTCAATCACAAACTCAATTGGGGCCAAATGATATCCATATCACATTATATAGTTGAAAATAGGTTCATGGTCTTGAATGGGCCAATTCATACATGCGAGCCTATTTTTTACTATGTAATTTGATTTTTGGGATCACTTGTCCCTAAGTGAATTTGTCATTGAACTAATTACTCAATCCATTCACATAGAGACACATTTTGGTTTAGTCAAATACTCAATTTAGGCCAAGTGAGTCCTATATGACATTATATAGTCACAAGTAGATGTATGTGGATCAGTACACCCCAATTCCACCATGACTAAATGATAATTAATTTGTTCAATCATGGACTAAATGGATCTAAGTTATTTGAATATCACATTGTATAATCATAAATAAATTCGTGGGTGGTCAAATGGGCCAATTGAGAAACATGAAACTATTTTAGATAATAGAATGTAATTTGGGGTTCATTTGATACATTCACAAAGGGACACATTTTGGTTCAACCAAGAATTAGATTGAAGGTAAGTGAGCCTGATATCAAATTTTATAGGCATGATTAGGTCTATGAGGATGGATAGGTCCAAACTACGTTGTGATTGAATGAAATGAGTAATTGGTTAAACCATGCACTCAGTTAGGGCCAAGTAATTCACATATCACATTGTATAGTTGCAAAGAGGTTGATAGGGATTGAATGGGTCAATAAAACTATTTTAGCATATTTTTTATATAATATGATTTAGGACTCCTTTGGTGTTGAACGAGTATGTCATTATACAAATCACTAGATTCATTCCCATAGTGACACCTTTTAGATCAATCAAAGACTAAATCAAGGTCAAATGAGCCCCATATCACATTGTATAGTCATAATTATGTTCACGATGATTGTTAGGCCGCAATTGTCCTTGTGATTGAATGAAAAATTAATTAGTTTAATAATATAATCAATTATGGATAAGTGAGCCATATTACACATTTATAGTTACAAATAAGGTAATGGGGTTTGAATGGGCCAATCATGTCTCATGAACCCATTTTTGAGTATAATATGTTATTTTGGGCTCACTAAGCCTTGATTGAGTTCATTACTAAACCAATCACTAGATTATTATACATAGGGATGCATGTTTGGTCTAATCATGAAATCAATTAGGGCTAGGTGATCACCATATCACATTGTATAGTTAAAATTATGTTCATGGTAATATATAAGACCTAATATAGTAACGATTAAAAAAATAAGTAGTTGATTATTAATAGTTCCCTAAAAACTTAATTATAGAAAACATAATGTATTTTGGGTTTTAATTGGCCCTAATTGAGTCTCTCATGGAATAAATACCTCAATAAAGTCTGCGATTGAAGTAATTATAATCCCTAATTGTTTATGTGATTAAACATATAAGGTGATTCATTCAAACATGAGACTCAATTGGGCCAGTTAAGCCCCTTAAACCTAATTGCAATTAAAAAGGTATTTTATAGCTTATACAAAAACATATATCTTATGCACCTTGGGAAAATATTATTTAAAATCATCAATGCACTCTATATAAAGAGAATGTTGATCAAATTGCCATTAGATCATGGGCACAAATATATTTATGTTCATAAATTAATTTAAAAAAATGGTTCTTAGGGGCTTGATGGAGAAGTAATTTAGTAACTTAATATAGAGATACCATGGTTTTGATCCATTATGCTTGGGTTATTTAATTCTATCCATTGTAAGCTCCATAGTTATATGAATAATTTGGTGGTTGCATAAGATCCCACTATTCTATGTAAAATGTTGTGTGTGTGTGTGTGTGTGTGTGTGTGTGTGTGTGTGTGTGTGTGTGTGTGTGTGTGTGTGTGTGTGTGTGTGTGTGTGTGTGTGTGTGTGTGTGTGTGTGTGTGTGTGTGTGTGTGTGTGTGTGTGTGTGTGTGTGTGTGTGCATGCATGCATGCACACATTCACACACACACCCTACCACCACCTAAACACATGAAAAATATATGTTTTTAAATCTATAGATTTTTCAACCTATCCATGACTTAAGTATTTACTAAATTTTATATTTTTGTTCTAATTTATATAACTTAAAACTTAATTAAATTTAATTGATTAATTAATTTAAAATATTTTTTATTATTTAAACTAAATAAAGGACAATTAAAATTCTTAAATGTTAGTTATAATTTATCATAGTTGTTCGAATTATTAATGGTTCTATATTACATGGTTCTATATTACATGGTTCTATATTATCTGGTTCATATTATATGTTTACAATATCAATGCAAATACTAAAGGTTGGCTAGGTTGCACGATTTTGAATAAACCTCATGTTATCACTCTTCAAATTAATTACCATTAAAAATTAAATTAAAATGAATTTCCATCAAAAATTATATTTAGATTTAGATTTCCATATATATATATATATATTTACGTGAACATGATTATAAAGTTTAGCATTTTAACATAACATTAGAAAATATTATAAGTCAATAGAATTGAATTGTACAAAAAAATCCTTAATATCAGTTGTTTGTGTCTAGTAAAAATATTTTAAATACATATATATGATCCCACACCCAACTGGGGCCAAGTGAGACAAAATTAATATTGTACAGTTACAGTTAGGTTCATAATTCTTGATTTTTGTTTTTGATCTCTTTGAAAGTTAGGGACTAAACCAATTTTTAGTTTCATTTAATCATGAATCGAATTGGGGCCTATCGAGCCCCATGAACCTAATTTTGAATATACAATGTGATATGGGGTTGATTTATTCCTAATTGAGTTTTTAATTAAATAGAAATGTGCCTCTGTGTAAATAATTCAATTATTGCTTAAATCACAAACTCCATTGGGGAAAGTGAGCATCATATCACATTGTCTAGCCATAAGTAGAATCATGGGGCTTGATTGGGATAAACAATATGCATTAATCTAATTATAGCTACACCATGTGATTTAGGGATCACTCAAAACAAATTGAGTGCACGACTGAATCAATCACTTGATTTATAAACCTAGGAACACATTTTTTAAATGTAATTTAGACTATAAAATGTGATGTAGGAATCAATTTGCCTCTAATTAGTTTGTAATTAAATTAATCAATGAATACATTCATACAGAGACATGTTTTGGGTTGATCATGGACTCAATCGGGGCCAAGTGTTTACCATATCATAATGTATAGTCATAATTAGGTTGATAGGGATAGATAGGAAAAAAATATGTTTGTGATTGAATAAAATGAGTAATAGTTACTAGTTGAGTCTTGAGAACTTGATTACAACAACAAAATTTGATTTTTAGTTGACTTGACCCAAATTGAATTTTTTATGGAACTAACATCTTAATTATTTTTGTGATTGAACCAATTATTGGATATGCCCCAATTATGTATGTGATTGACCATACTGAATGATTTGTTTAATCATGGGGATTGATTGGGCCAATCAACCCCTTAAACATAATTTTGATAAAAATAAGATTTAGGATCATTTAGACCTATTTGAGTCCATGATTGAATGCAGATATTAATTGAGTTTGTGAATTAACCAATCACTTGATTGAGTCTGTGATTGAAGATTGGAGTTATTGGTTTGAACAAAGATTAAATTAAGGATAATTGATCCCCAGAACATGTTTTATTGTAACAATTAAGTTTATGCGGATTGATTGTCCCAATTGATCCCCTTGAACTTAATTGAAAAAATGAAAACTTGGTTTTGGGCTCACTTGTCCCTAAATGATTTTTTTATCAAATGAAACACTATATTTAGTCTATTATTTAACCAATCACTCTATATACCTAGATTATGTTCATGATTGAATGTGTTGACATGAAGACTGAATTGGTTGGATAAAAATGTTTTATGTTGATTAAGTTAACTTCATTTATAACCAATGTGATGGAAGGGTTGGTATTTATGACAAATAGTTATCTCATACATTCATAAATTAAAATAAGCAGGTGTTATCTTTCATAGGATTGAGTATACCATACATAGTAATTTCTACTCTAACTTTTATTTTATTTATATTTGTATAATAATAATCGAATATAATGTTTTGATATATATTTAAACTTTACTACCTTATGTTATTACAAATGTCCCTATATTCTATAACCTCTTAATACTTTGCATTACTGTACTCAAACTATATCTATGTTATATTTAGTCTATTAAAATGTTGTAGTATAAATAATAACTTGATACCTTACAATTCAATGGTTTAATAGTGTGAGACATGCCCCTTCTTCAATTAGGTCATCCTATGTGACCACAAGGGTTAAATTATTACCGTGTTGTTGAGTTATCAGAATCCTTTGTTCTATCAACCTAGATAACTATTTTACTATTGCTATAAAAGTAAAGGATCTATGTTATCTATGGTTTATAACTTAACTAAATGACTAGGTTTTATATCTTTATCTCATACTCAAGATAACTCTATAATATTGATAGGTACAAAAACACAATCCCCCTAAATGTAACCAAATTGACTTATCATTTTATTTTGAATCATGAGGTGGATTCCCCACCCTGGGTAGATGTTTCTTGTATTATTTTCATCATCTCCTAAAAAAATGTATCCCTATTTAGGATGACTTCCTTTGATTCCATAATTTTGTTTTATAAGGATATATTCTCTTTTGCTTCTAATCACTATATAATTTGGAACTAGGGATTTTGTAAATAGTCTTAAAGCTATTTGATTTTTACCTCAATATTTTACATTTGGGTGGTCATGTAAGTGTCATAATCCTCCATATATTTATATAACTATTTCTCCTTCTACTATTCATGCAGAGATATCATTGTAAACAAAAAAAATTGCACACATATAGTTTTTGATGACTAAATGCCTTGGGATATCATAAAAATTATTAAACCTTAAAAAAACCCATTAATCCAACCAAATCATTATTTTTCTAGTCACAAATGTCATTCAAAATCACTATTTGAAAGTACTATTCATCATCACTATTCACTGTAGGACCCATAATCACTATTCATGATGACATGGGATGTGATTTGGGAGGTGATATGACAATTGAAATGGCTCAGAATTGATGTGGCTTGATGTGGTACATCATACCCCACATGGGACCCTTCCCAAAGTGCTTGATGACCTCATTCAAGCATCAAAATCCCCCCCCCTGAAATGTGGTGAATTTACCCTTAAGGTATCATCATTAAAATATATATTTTGTCTTCCCACATGAAATTAGACTTTAAAAAGGATACCTACTTCTTTAAGACTTTGGGATAGACACAGGGCACCCAATTTTGACTTTTCACCCAAATGGGAGACTTTTCAACCCACATGGGAATCTTCCACCAACCTCACCTTAGAATTTTCATCCCCCAATGTATAAAATGGTGACACATTTGGATGAAGATAAATATAGGTGTTAAAAAGTCTTCGGTCTTATTCAAACCCATGTGCATCATTTCCATTCAAACTTAGATTCATGTGTGTTGTCCCCCAAAAGTAACAGTCATTTTTGGGACAAAATTTGAACTATTTTGGTCTTACAGACCAAAATTGTCTCTTCCATTTCCAAAATTTGTCCTAGACATTCAGATTCCTCATTTTCCAAGCTTCTTAGGAAATCTATAGACTTTGCAAGTCAAGTTCAATGGATTTTACATGTTGATTTCTACGGACTTTGTATCTTCAGAATCTATAGGCAGGTTCATTTATATAGGTTCAAAGGCTTCTACAAGCAGTTTCAGTCAAAAGATGGTTTTTAACACTTAGTCATTTTCTAGAATTGGTTTAGAGCTTTGGTTCAGTTGAAAATCTTCATCAGCAAGCATCTGAGTGCAAAAAGAGACTTGAACCATTGAACCACTTTGGCTCAAAGGTTCAATGGGTTCAAAGTTCAACAAGATCAACATCTTTGGCAAGAGTTAAGCACTTCATCAAGGTTCAAAGTTCAATCGCTTCAATTGGTTCATCAGCTTCAAGACACTTAGCCAAATCAAGGCAGCTTGAACCATTGAACCACTTTGGTTCAAAGTTTTAATGGGTTCAGGGTTCAATGGTAGGTTCAACCAAAGGAACAGTTCAAATGGCTTGGTTTAACCAAATAGTTCACTCAGTTGGTTCATTTTTTTAGTTCATCCTTTGGTTCAACATCTACAAGTTCAACAATAGGTTCAAAGACATTTTTCAAACCTTTGTTTGAACTGTTGAACCAAAGATAGAATAATGGATGAATATAGGACCCAATTCAATTAACCAAAAAAGGAGGAATGATGAAGACAAGATCAGACCACCAGGTGGACATTGAAAGTTGTAATTTCTTAATTGCACGGCTTGTTTATCTACATTGAGAAGATCAAATGGGTAAAAGGCCCCAAAGTTCCAGCCTATCTTCCTAACAGTTCCCAATGCATCATGATGTATTATTGTTCTCGAGTCCTTCTTAAAGTGCCTATTTAAGGGACTTTTTTTATTGTAAATGGATCTCTTTTTTGACAATCTGAACGAAACTCTGTACAAATTGAGAGGCATCATTGAGACTTTGTACTCAGTCTGTTGATCATATTTTGTTAATGGAATAAGAAAGCAAGGGACTTTTTCAGACTTTGTGCTATGATATCTTTGTGGTTGAGGAAACTATTCTTATGTCTATTTCCTTGATTTATTTTCTATTTCATTGATTTAACAAGCAGGATTAGTAAAATTAGTCAGGAAGGTGTCCTGAAGAATCAACTGTGGAGAGACTTTGTACCCCCATAGCTGTCTTTAGTGTGTTTCTTTTCATTGCTGTGTAAAGGACTTTGAGAAGACTTTGTGCCCTCTTTGTCCTTCGTATATTATTCTTGAGCATTTCAGATAGAGACTTTGTGCTATGTCTTGATTTGCTGGTTACCATACTCCTAGTTACATTCTATTTTTATTTCCAGGAGAATTCTTGTGGCTGGCTAAATAGTTCTTCTGAAAGAAGATGAGTTTTGTCTATCATTCACTTGAGTTTTTCTTTTGTTTTATACACATCATCTCTGAAGAAAGAGATATGGATGGCTCATCCTATCCTTGAGTATTATTTTTTGTTTATACATATATAAAGCATATCCACAGGGAACCTCCCCTTGATGAGAGGATAGAGCAGTCTCCTTTTGATGTGATAAATTTACATATTTGGATGACTAATCTTCCTACTTTGGCTGATCAAACCTATTTTATTTATCAGTATGTTGATAGACAAAATATTTAACCAACAGTTTTTGGTGACTCTGTTGGGGATATACCCATTATCCATTTATAGCCTATTTATTCACCTCCACACTCACAGGGAAAGAACACACAGTTTAAAGCCCCAAGCTTTAACTAAAGCAAGGTCAATTCTTTTCCACTTTTATTTTTACAATCTGGCAGATTCAAGGTACACACGAAGTCAAAGGGCTAAATGTATCATTGATCCTATGTTTGAGCTAGTATAGCAAAGTGATTTTGATCTATTTCCTTCACCATCTCATCTCCAACAAACCAAGAGCTTCCCTCCTACTAAAGCCAGATCTCCATTACCAGATGAAGTATCTACTTCTATTGTTGATAAAGTTGTGCCTATAATTACCCCTTTGAGATTTGTTATCCCTCTTGTTCAGAATCGTATAATGGTAGTTCAAGGCCCTTGGGGTAATGATTTTGGTCCTCTCAATCTTACTCCTCCTATACATGAGCTTCCATGTAGTTTTAGAAAGAATTTCCCTAAATTCTATGGTGATGGGAAAGTTCATCCTGATGAACACATTATAGCATTTAGTATAGCTTGTGGAGTAATCAGAGTAGAGTTTGAAGATGTAGCAGTCAGGCTTTTTTTTGAAACACTACAAGGTACTACTGTAGATTGGTTTTACCATTTACAGGCTCGATCTATAACTGATTGGAATACCCTTAAATCTAAGTTTGAAGCCAGATTCAAACTTGTAGAAGATGCACATACACTTCTATCTCAACTTACATAGATAAAAAAAGAGCCTCATGAGCCTATGAGAGACTTCATAGCTAAATTTGACAAATTGAAAAATAGAATCCATGTCATTGCTCGACCTACAGCTGAGAATCTCAAATGCTTTTTCATTAATTATCAGCTACCTAAAGTCAGTTTCCTCTTGAGACGTGCTGGTCAAATAGATCTCATTGTAGCTCAACTTTTGGCCACTGAAGTAGAAGATGATCTCATCTTATTAGGGAAAATAAGAAGAGATCTAACTAGAAACAAAGCTTCATCATCTTCTAAATTTTTATCTACAAGCACCACAGATCCAATGGTGCAGAAATTAGCAAATGAGCTCCTTTCCCTCAAAAAACAAATGGCTCAAGGAATGTCTTCTGCTCCTACATACAGAAGGACATTCCCAAATCAGTCATATCAGGGCAATGTTGCAAGAAACCAAGGACAACAAAATCGCCTTCCTCCCCCACAAAGGAAACTTACCCTGGAAGCTCCTCCAACTAATTTAGCAATGGGATATCTTGAAGCATAATCAAAATTCTCTTATCAACCTGAATTAAATCAAGAAAATGATGATGATATCATTGAAGACAATAAAGAAGAATCAGCTGGTGACTCCCACATTGGTTTCCTAAATTACCAGGATGAACTCAGAAGCAAAGGAGAAGCTTCAAATGGATCATATTTAGTGTTTATGCAGTCCAAAAACCAATCAATCCAGTAGGCTGATAAAAAAAGATAGATGAGCAACCACAGCTAGCAGTCATAATTGTCAAGCATGGAACTAATCTGCCTTTTCAGCCAAAATATCTGGTAATCACTCAAAAGGTAAATACATCTATTTCACCTTCACCTTCTACTCCTAATTCACAAACCAACCCACCTCCCATCCCTCCTAAAATTTATAAAATTGAAGTACCTTTCTCTGTACCTAGTCTAATTCACCCATTTGACATAATTGATCATGTCAAAAAGACAAAAATATAGATGTCTAAATTTGAATACTTGTAGTCTAATTTAGATCAATTGAACAAGTTTTTTTAGTACGTTAAAAATCAAACCGTCCCTATAAGACAAAAAGCTAAAAAAGTAATTCTTGATTCTCCAAATAATATGCCTATTCCAAATAATCTAGTCATTACTCCTCCAGCTACTCCTAGAAAAATAGAACCCTTCTATGTTTCCCTATTAATCAATGGCCACAAGCTAAGTAACTATATAATAGACTCAAGTGCATCTAATCATGTCATGCCTGCTAAAGTCACTGAGTCTCTTGGTCTCACAATGACCAAGACATTTGGGAGATGTTTCTCCATGGAGAATAAGCAAGTACCATTGCTAGGGCAAATCAAAGATGCCCAATTTGAATTCACAAAATTTCCAAACAAGAGGATTAAGATGACTATCTTGGTGGTTGATGTCCCAACATCTTATGGCATATTGCTTGGATGGAATTTCTGCAAGGACGTGGGAGGAGAACTAAACATGGATCTATCTGAGGCAAGGATCCCTGTCCAAGGCATGATGAAGAGATTACTTCCTGAAAAAGAAGCAAAATATGTAGTTACCAAGACATCAGCTCCTGAAGCTCAAATCCTTTTTGAATCTGTAGGTATGGGTAACTAATTTTTATATACAGATGAAGAAAGACCCTCCATCTCTGATGAGGGAAAGTCTCAAGTAAATCCATTGTCTGAAGAAATTTAGACTCTAGAATTTGATGATAGCTATTCCTCTACTGGTTCAGGAGCTAGGATTGTCTTAATATCTCCTCAAGGAGATATGTTTCCTTCATTCTATAAATTACAATTCAACAACACTAACAATACAACTGAATATGAATCACTGTTGTTGGGCATGAAGGCTGCTCAAGAAAGAGGTGTCAAGTTTCTTCATGCCAAAGGGGATGCCGAATTAGTGGTCTGTCAAGTGAGAAATCTATATCAGACCAAGAATGAGAGGTTACACCACTACCGTAATCTAGTCTGGGACCAAATTGAAAGCTTTGATGCTTTCAATATTTTTGCCATTCCTGGAGAGTTCAATGATAGAGCTGATGCACTTGTTGTTTTAGGAACTCTCTTAGTTCCTCATTCAGATTTTAAAGAAGCCAAGTAAACCATTGAGTTGGTCTTTAGACCAAGTGTTTCTAGCAATGCTGATCATTGGTAAATATTCAATGATGATCATCAGATCATTGCTTTCTTGGAATGAAAAGACAATTTTGAATAGCTATATTTTGAAGGCAGTGAATCTCAGAAGTCTGAATCTATTTCTGAATCCAGCTCAGATGTAAATGAAGAATTCCTACAGCTGAAAGGAAATAAAATTCCTAAAGGCGTGGTTTCTCTTGAGAAGCTGTTTGATAAGCATGATAGATTTGTTAAACAACAACAAATAGATTCGAATCTCTCTCAGAGATTTGACCAAGTAAATCTGACCAACAAAGAAAATCCCAAGATGGTCAACATTGGTAAGTGCTACACCCTTGAAGAAAGATTCAAGTTCACTTCTTTGCTATGTCAATACATTGATGTCTTAGCATATTCATATGAAGACCTGAAGTCTCTCAGACCTGATGAAATCCACCATCACATTCCTTTCAAGGCTGATTCAATGCCCTACAAGCAAAAATCCAGACAACATAATCCAAAAATTTTAGGTACTATTATGTCTGAGATACAGAAAATGTTAAATGCTAGAATTATTTTTCCAATCCATCATTCTACATGGATTGCGAACATAGTTCCTGTAAGGAAGAAGAATGGTAAAATTTGCATTTGTGTAGATTTCAAGAATCTGAATCAGTCATCTCTGAAAGACAATTACCCTTTGCCAATCATGTATCAAGTGCTTCAAACAGTAACAAGATCATAAATGTTATCATTGCTAGATGGTTTCTTAGGTTATAATCAAATTGAAGTTGGTGAAGCTGACCAACACAAGACTACATTCATCACACCTTGGGGTACATTTGCATATAAAAGAATGCCTTTCAGCTTAATAAATGTTGGCGCTACCTTTTAAAGAGCTATGTACATGTCCTTCAAAGATGAGATTGATAAATTCATAGTGGTATATCTTGATGATTTAACTATCTTTTCAAAGCATCGATCTGATCATATATACCACTTACAACAAGTGTTGGAGTGCTGCCGCCATAATGGTATTTCTTTGAATCCTAAGAAGTCTATTTTTGGAGTGACAGAGGGGAAACTCCTTGGACATATTATGTCCAAAGAAGGCATAAATATTGACCTAGACAGAGTCAAATCTATTAAAGAGCTGAATTTGCCTACAAGTAAAAATGTTGTTCACTCTTTCTTCAAAAAAGTGAATTTTTTACGAAGATTCATTCCTGAATTTGCTGAGAAGACAAGACACATTGTGAACATGATGAAAGGGAAGACAACCTTCAGCTAGACTAAAAAAGGCAAATCAGTGTTTCAAGATATCAAAACTACCATTGCTCACGCCCCTACCTTGGTTTGTCTAGATTACCATAAAGATTTCATCATATACAGCTATACATATGAGCATATTCTTTAGTGATTCTTGTCCAATAGGATAAATAAGGTATTAAATTCCCCATCTCTTTTATGAGTTACTCTCTCAAAACCCATGAGATAAAGTATTCAAATATAGAGAAGCACACCTATGCCTTGGTAAAAGCAGTCAAATATTTTTGCTTCTATATTCTAAATTCACATACTACAGCCTTAGTTCCTAACACTACAGTCAAGTCTATATTAACTCAGCAAGAGTTTGGCATAAAGAGAGGTAATTGGATTGCAAAGATCCAAGAATTTGATCTGTATATCAAGTGGACAAAGTTGGTCAGAGGTAAAGGTCTATGCTAATTAATGGCTAACAATAAATCAGAAGATACACATCATGAAGAAGCTGAAGTGGAAGATACGCTAATAGTCCTTTTTGTCTCTAGTACCAATGAATGGTACTCAGATATTGCCTATTTTTTAACTTATGGTGAATGTCCTACTCATTTGTCTTCCAAAGAAAAGAGGACTATCAGGTTGAAAGCTGTCAATTTTGTCATTTAGAATCATGGCTTATACAAGAGAAACATAGATGGAGTATTCCTTCATTGTGTAGATAAAGAGCATCAAACCCAGCTCTTGAAATCTTTCCACAATCTAGCCTGTGGAGGACATTTTTTTGCTCTTGTGACTACTCACAAAATTCTGTGAGCCAGGTACTACTGGCCAACTCTTTTCCAAGATGCACATAAGTGGGTGAGGAAATGTGAACTTTGCCAGCAATTTGTTGGAAGACCCAAGTTGGCTGCCCTGCCTCTCAAGCTAGTAATCATAGAGGAACCTTTCCATCAATGGGGACTTGATTTTATTGGAACAATAAATCCATCTTAAAGTGCTGGACATGATTATGTCCTTACAGCAACTGATTATTTCACCAAGTGGGTAGAAGTAATCCCAACTAAGCATGCTACTTCAGAAGTTGTAAGCTACTTCCTCAAAAAAAATATCATTTCTAGGTTTGAAGTTCCACTCAAAATTGTTACTGATAATGTAGCTTGTTTCACCTCTCAAGAGATTACACAATTCTATTTTCATTATGGAATTACACTCTCTCATTCTTCTAATTATTTTCCACAAGAGAATGGACAAGGTGAGTCCAGCAATAAGAATTTGGTAACTATTATCAAAAAGCTAGCAGATGATAATCAAAGGACATGGCATAAAGCATTGTTGATACTCTATGGGCAGACAAGATCACACCAAAAAGGGCAATTGGTATGTCTCCTTTTCAACTTCTTTACGGTATTAACACTGAGATACCAATCACCTTAGAGTTACCAGCCTTGAAATTGGTGAAGGCCATTGAAGATCAGACATATGAGAGTTCTCTTAACAAAAGAATCATGTGCCTGACTCAGTTGAAAGAATAGAGAACCATGGTGGTGGACAGAATTGCTGCTCATCAAACTCTGGTAAAGAAACTCTTTAATCAAAAAGCCAGAAATCGTGATTTCTAGATTGGGGATCAAGTCCTGCTGTGGGAAAAAAGAAGAGAACCAAAGGGGATGCATGGAAAGTTTGACTCCCTTTGGAGAGGCCCATTTATAATTCATCAGCACATGGGTGAAAACAGCTTTTTATTGAAATACCAAGATGTCACACTCTTTTCTTTGCCCCACAATGGGCAACATCTGAAACACTTCAACTCTTGAAGTATCAGATCATTACCTCTGTATATATGTATATTTGTACAAGTTTTTAATGTTGTTTTATTTTATTTATTTTCTTTTTGATGCCTTTCATTTCTAGGTAGCATGACTCTAAAGCCCAATGGTACACTTGAAGACACTAGAGATTCTGGATTCTACTCCTTTTAATTCATTTTGTAATTGATAGAAGTTCCCCAACTGGAGCCAGCTGGTGTCCCCCAAAAGTAAATGTCATTTTTGAGACAACATTTGAACTATTTTGGTCTTACAGATCAAAATTGTCTCTTCCATTTCCAAAATTTGTCCTAGACATTCAGATTCCTCATTTTCCAAGCTTCTTAGGAAATCTACAGACTTTGCAAGTCAAGTTTAATGGATTTTACATGTTGATTTCTACGGACTTTGTATCTTCAGATTCTACAAGCAGATTCATTTATATAGGTTCAAAGGCTTCTGTAGGTGGTTTCAGTCAAAAGATGGTTTTCAAGACTTAGTCATTTTCTAGAATTGGTTCAGAGCTTTGCTTCAGCTAAAAATGTTCATCAGCAAGCATCTGAGTGAAAAAAGAGACTTGAACCATTGAACCATTGAACCACTTTGGTTCAAAGGTTCAACGGGTTCAAAGTTTAACAAGTTCAACATTTTTGGCAAGAGTTAAGCACTTCATCAAGGTTCAAAGTTCAATCGCTTCAATTGGTTCATTAGCTTCAAGACACTTGGCCAAATCAAGGCGGCTTGAACCATTGAACCGTTGAACCATTGAACCACTTTGGTTCAAAGGTTCAATAGGTTCAAGGTTCAATGGCAGGTTCAACTAAAGGAACAATTCAAATGGCTTGGTTCAACCAAATAGTTCACTCATTTGGTTCATTCTTTCATTTCATCCTTTGGTTCAATGTCTACAGGTTCAATAGTAGGTTCAAAGACATTTTTCAAAGCTTTGTTTGTACCATTGAACCAAAACAAGTTCAACATCTTGGTTCAATGATTAGTTCAACCACTTGACTCATTAGATGGTTCATCGTCCTTTGGTTTAAAGGGACTTGACACACTTCGTTGAACCATTGAACTGGTTCAATGAATTGGTTCAATTGTTTGGTTCAACAAAATGGTTCAACTATTGGTTCGAAGGCAAGTGCATAACGTCTTAGTTTAATAGAATGGTTCATCACCAAAGTTCAAAGGGCCGGTTCAATGCAGAGACTTCTCGAAGGACAAGTGCCCTTGCAGAGGACACTTAATCAATAAAAGCACCCTTTGGAAGGGTCATTCTTTTAAGGAAGCTGAAAGGTAATTCTTTCAGATTTGTTTAAGGCATTTGAAAATTGGCTAACACTTAATTCTTTCAGACTTTTGTTTGAAGGAATTCCTTCAGACAAAAAGTCTGAAAGAATTCTAAGTGGCTGCGGGCTCAAAAGATCTGAAGACCAGTCAAAGACTTCACTGAAAAAAAATTCATGGACGTTTGTCTACGAGAATTTTTTATGGGATAAATGTTCGTGGAAATTACCCGTGAGAGAAAACACTCAGGGATTTGTCCATGGGAATTGCCAAGGCAAAGGGCTGCCGAAGGACCCTGAAGGGCAGGTGCCCTTGCGGAGGACTCTTGGTGGCTAAAGTAAAAGGTTATTACGACTCGACATAGGTCATTTCTCAAGGCCCAAAAGGGCAAGTCCGATTTGGAAGAATACAAATCCAAAATCCGAAAGAAGACCAAGGGGTGACACGCCTGAAGATGTCAAATTCAGGATAGTGAACTAGCCATTGAGAGCAAATTAACGGGCATGTAAATGTCAATTTTAAAGACAGTGAAATAGTTGTTGATCCTTTGAATTTACAAACCTGAATGCATTCCCAGAATTCAAGACACAAACTAGTTGAAAGTGAGGAGAGACAGAACAATGGATGAATCCAGGACCCAATTCAATTAACTAGAAAAGGAGGAATGATGAATACAAGATCAGACCGCCAAGTGGACATTGAAAGTTGTAATTTTTCAATTACACGGCTTGTTTATCTACATTGAGAAGATCAAATGGGTAAAAGGCCCCAAAGTTCTAGCCTATCTTCCTAACAGTTACCAACACATCATGATGTATTATTGTTCCTGAGTCTTTCTTAAAGTGGCTATATAAGGGACTTTTTTCATTGTAAATGGATCTCTTTTTTGACAATCTGAATGAAAATCTACCCAAATTGATAGGCATCATTGAGACTTTGTACTCAGTCTATTGATCATATTCTATTAATGGAATAAGAAAGCAAGGGACTTTTTCAGACTTTGTGTTGTGATATCTTTGTGGTTGAGGAAACTATTCTTATGTCTGTTTCCTTGATTTATTTTCTATTCCATTGATTTAACAAGCAGGATTAGTAAAATTAGTCAGGAAGGTGTCCTAAAGAATCAACTATGGAGAGACTTTGTACCCCCATAGCTGTCTTTAGTGTGTTTTCATTTCATTGTTGTGTAAAGGACTTTGAGAAGACTTTGTGCCCTCTTTGTCCTTCGTATATTATTCTTGAGCATTTCAAATAGAGACTTTGTTCTGTGTCTTGATTTGTTGGTTACCATACTCTCAGTTACATTCTATTTTTATTTCCAAGAGTATTCTTATGGCTGACTGAATAGTTCTTCTGAAAGAAGAGGAGTGTTGTATGCCATTCACTTGAGTTTTTTTTTTGTTTTGTACACATCATCTCAAAAGAAAGAGAGATGGATGGCTCGTTCTATCCTTGAGTATTATTTTTATTTTATACATATATAAAGCATATCCATAGGGAACCTCCCCTTGATGAGAGGAGAGAGCAGTCTCCTTCTGATGTGATAAAATTACACAATTGGATGACTAATCTTCCTACTTTGGCTGATCAAACCTATTTTGTTTATCAGTACGCTGATAGACAAAATATTCAACCAACAATGTGCAAAGTGGAATATTTTCCAACCCACATGGGAATCCCCACCAACCTCACCTTGAATAAATCATGCATCACTTGGAGAAACTATAATTTCTACAATATTCCTCTATTTTTGTATGTTTCTTCACACCAAATGCTATAAATACCCCCCATCTCCTTTACCCAAAGGTAAGTTGCAAGTTAGCCTTTTGTTGTTAACATTATTACTGCAGGTCTTTGGAGGAGGTTATCATTTTGAGGGAGATATTCATAATATTGAAGAGATTGAGTTAAAGAAATAAAACTCTACCAAAATTTCTTCAAGCTTCATCAACATTCAACCATCATCAGCATCTTCAAGCCACTTCAACAACATTGAGGTATTTTACATTGTTTTGTTATTTTAATTCTTTATTTATTTCTCATTGGCCTTCTATTTTCTTAATATCCATAATATTTATCCCTTAACCTCTTCTTCTTTATCCCATTCATCCCATTTAATCCCTTTGGCTATTTCCATTTCATTTATCCCCTTTATCCCATTCACCTCTTTGCCTCATTTACCTCTTTTCCCTCTTTGCCATCTTTACCTTTATTTTTTCTTTGCCATATTTACTTATTTGTCTCATTTATATATTCATCCCTTTGTATACTTTCAGCCTTGACAATCTACCCAAACCTAAAAATATATAATTCTTTTGACCCTCACCACTTTACCAAACCAAAACCATAACCTTTACCAATTTTCAGCATAGTATTATTTAAACTATTATTAAGTTGTGGAGCTAAAAGCTTCACTGTTATGCAAATGTGGAGGTTGTTGGGCTTAGCCAGTAATCAGCATCAGTAGTATCACCAACATCGGTCAGGGGTAGATTAGATCCGACTGACATCGGTCAGGGATCGGCCGATGTCGGTCATATGCAGACTGACAGTGACTAATGCCAGTCACCTTTGTGTGTGCATTTACATGCGTTTCCAAAATTAGATTTATTCTAATTTTAGGAGGATAGAGTGTTTGCATTTAAAGACTAATTTTAGTCTTGAGTCTATGTTTCTAATTATTGTATGCCTTGGATCCTATTTAAGAAACCCATGGGGCAGTATTGTAATTAAGCAAGCAAGTAAGCAAGGTCAATTAGATCTGCAAGGTGCAAGATCAAGAAGATCAACTAAAGAAAGGGAATAACAACTCAGTTATTGAGTTGATTGTAATTGATTGAGAGAGAGAACTCTTGAGAGAAATACTGTACACCCAAGAGGTGTGGGAAGAGTGAGATTTCTTCATTATATTCTGGAAGAGTTTAATATAAGATTGGTTGTTTCTTGTATCTCCTATTATTTGATGTTTCTAATTTTTAGGTACTTATTACTTCTAGTTCAATTCTATGTTTAGTTGCTTATACAAAAGTAATCAATTGTACTCCAAGTTCCTAACAGCTGGTATCAAAGCTAGGATCACTAATGTTCTTGATAGAAAGGCTCTTGGATCTATAAGGTTGAGCCTGGCATCTTTTGTGATTTCTAATTTATCACAGGCAAAGACAATGGTAGAGTTAATGGATACTCTAGAAAACTTATATGAAAAACCCTCAACTTTGAATAAGGTATATCTTATGAAGCAATTATTTAGTTTGCAAATGTAGGAAGGTGGATCTGTATATAGTCATCTTAATGATTTCCATGAAATTGTAAATCAGTTAAATTCAGACAAAATAGTTTTTGATGATGAAATTAAGGCTCTCTTAATCTTATGCTCTTTACTTGAAAGTTAGCATAGCTTGGTAATGGTAGTTAGCAATACTGCATCTACTTCAAATATCTTAAAAGTTGATGATGTTGTTAGTGTAATCTTGAATAAAAAAATTCATAGGAAAAGTACAGGGAAAACATCAAGTAATGCTTTAAGTATTAAAATTAGGGGAAGGCAAAGAGAGAAGGGCAAGCAAAGGAAATCAAGGTCAAAGATGGGAAGGAGATCCAAATCCATAAATGGAGTTATAATCTGCTACAATTGTGGAAAGAAAGGGCATGCAAAGAAAGACTATTGGTTGAAGGATAACAAAGAAAATCAGCAAGAAGGTAATAAGGAAGCAAATGTTGTAGGTATTGTTGCACAGGATGCTCTTATTTTTTTTTTGGATAGTCAAGTAGAATCATGGGTTTTAGATTCTAGTGATTCTTTCCATGCAACCCCAAATAGAGAATTTTTGAATGATTATGTCCATGGAGATTTTGGAAAAGTTTATTTAGGGGATGGTAAGCCTTGTCAAATTGTTGGCAAAGGAAAAGTGCAGCTGAAATTGCAGAATGGCAACACATGGGTGTTGAAAGATGTCATGCATGTACCCATCTTGAAGAGGAATCTAATTTCTACAGGAAAGTTGGGTGATGAGGGTTGCACAGTAACTCTCACAGTGGAATCTTGGAAAGTTTCGAAGAGTGCACTTGTATTAGCAAGAGATAAGAGAGTAGGTACACTTTATCTATCTACTTGTGTTACTGATTATTCTCTTTCTATTTTATCTACTTCAGATGTAGATGCAAAGATGTGGCACTATAGGCTTGGTCACATGAGTGAGAAGGGAATGAATTTTCTTAAGTCAAAAGGTAATCTTTCAGATTTAAAAAGCATAGATCTAGATTTTTGTGAGCACTATATTTTTGGGAAATAAAAGAAAGTAAGGTTTCTTGAAACTAGGTCAACAAAGAAGAAGCAAAAGTTGGAGCTTGTTCACACAGACGTGTGGGGACTAGCTCAGGTAGCTTCTATTGGAGGATCAAATTATTATGTTTCTTTCATTGATGATGCTACAAGAAAGGTATGGGTTTATTGCATCTAGAGGAAATCTGATATTTTTGACACATTTAAGAAATGGAAAGCTTTGGTTGAGAATGAAACAGGTTTGAGATTGAAGTGCCTTAGATCTAATAATGGTGGTGAGTATTGCAGTAATAAATTCAATAGTTACTATTTTATGAGTGGAATACATAGGGAAAGGATGGTTCCAAGGACACCTCAGCAAAATGGAGTTGCTGAAAGGATGAATAGAACAATAATGGAGCGTGCACGGAGTATGAGGTTGCATATTGGTTTGCCCTTAAAGTTTTGGGCAAAAGCTGTAGATACTCCAGTTTACCTGATTAAAAGAGGACCTTCTACTGCTTTGGATGGTGGAATTCCAGAAGAGGCTTGGATAGGTAAAAAGGTAGATCTTTCATTTCTCAGAGTTTTTGGTTCTGAAGCTTTTGTGCACATTGATAAAGAAAATAGAAAGAAGCTGGATGCTAAATCTATGCGGTGCACTTTCATTGGTTATGGCTTTAGAGATTTTAGATTCTGGTTGTAGAATTTAGAAACTAACAAAATTATTAGAAGCCATGATGTAGTTTTCAATGAAAAGGTGATGTACAGTGATCAGCTTAAGAGGCTGAATAATTTTGAGCAGGGCAATCTTGATTTGGATGAGCTAATGATCTAAAATGAGCTCGTAGGTAAAAATCATCACTCATAGGAAAACATAGAGATCGACATTGGTCAGGTAACTGACATCAGTGGTCAAGCAGGAACCAATGTCAGTCAGACAGTAGCCAATGTCAGTCAGGTTGGTCAGATGGAACCAACGTCGGTCAGGTGTAGACCGAAAGTTGACCAGGATCGGTCACTGACAGAGAATTTGGGTGGACAACAAGCTATAAATGAGTCTCAAATGCCCATAAGGAAGAATGAAAGGGTAAGTAAATCTCCAATTCATTATTCCCCTTATTTATACTATGTGTTGCTCACTAATGGTGGAGAACCAAAAAGTTTTGATGAGGCAATGCAGGTAGAATCCAGGAAACAGTGGGAGCATGGCATGAATGAAGAAATTGATTCATTGGAAAAGAACCAAACATGGAATTTGGTTGAGTTGCCAGCTGGAAAGAAAGCACTAAAAAACAAATGGGTATACAGGTTAAAGGAAAGAGAGAATGGACAAATGAGACATAAGGCTAGGTTGGTAGTAAAGGGATTTGCACAGAAACTAGGTATTGACTTTGGTGAAATCTTTTTTCCTGTAGTAAAGATGACTTCTATTTAGACTGTATTGTCTTTAGTTGCTATTGAGGATTTGCATCTTGAGTAGCTTGATGTTAAGACAACATTTCTTCATAGAGATTTGGATGAAGAGATATATATGGATCAGCTGAAAGGTTTTGAGGTCAAAGGTAAGGAGAAACTTATGTGCAGGTTAAATAAATGCTTATATGGTCTTAAGCAAGCTCTAAGACAGTGGTATTTAAGGTTTGATAGGTTTATGACAGAGCATGGCTTTAATAAATGTCAATCTGACCATTGTGTTTATTTTACTAGATTGGATAATGATAGTTATATTATCCTATTATTGTATGTAGATGATATACTTGTTGTAGGTTCACACATGTAGGTAATTACTGAGCTAAAGGTAAAATTAGTTCACACATTTGCCATGAAGGATTTAGGAGCAGCAAAGAAAATTCTTGGCATGAGTATTAAGAGAGACAAAAAAAATCACAGGCTGATTTTGTCTCAAGAGGATTATGTGAATAAGGTGTTGGAGAGGTTCTATATGCAAGATGCAAAACTGGTAAGCACACCTATGGCTAGACACTTCAAGTTGAGAAAAGAACAGTGTCCTAAATCACATGATGAGGTTGAGTACATGAGCAAAGTTCTATATGCTTCAGTAGTTGGGAGCTTAATGTATGCAATGGTATGTACTAGACCTAATATTGCCCAAGCAGTGGGAGTTGTCAGCAAGTTTATGGCCAATCCAAGAAAGGAACACTGGAAAGCAGTTCAGTGGATTGTCAGATATCTGAGAGGGACCAATAGCAGGTATTTATGCTATGCAGGGTCAAGCATTTCTCTACATGGGTATGTAGATTCGGATATGGCAAGTGACTTAGATGGCAGGAGAAGCACCATAGGATATGTGTTCACTGTTGGTGGAATGGCAGTTAGCTGTATTTCAAAGTTGTAGAAGGTTGTTGCCTTATCTATTGTAGAGACAGAGTACATTGTAGTCACAAAGGCTAGCAAAGAAATGATATGGATGACATGGTTCATGGAAGAGTTGGGAAAGGAGCAAGAGAGTTGCAGATTGTACAGTGATAGTCAAAGTGCAATTCATTTGGCAAAGAATTCAGCCTTTCATTCAAGAACCAAACATATATAGCTTAGGTACCACTTCATTTGACAGGTATTGGAGGATGGACAGTTGAAGCTGGAAAAGATCCATACGGATAAGAACCCTGCATATATGTTAACAAAGCTAGTAACAAAGGAGAAGTTGAATCTTCATTCAAATTTTGTTGGTCTTCAAGATTGAACTTGAAGAGGGAGAAACAAGCTAGAGAAACAAGACAGAGGATGTTGTTGTATAGGTATAGGTGCAGTCGTTTATCTCCAAGTGGGAGATTGTTAAGTCGTGGAGCTAAAAGCTTCACTATTATGCAAATGTGGAGGTTGCTAGGCTTAGCCAGTAATCGGCATTGGTAGTATCACCGACATTGGTCAGGCATGGATTAGATCCAACTAACATCAGTCAGGGATCGGCTGACGTCGGTCATATGCAGACTGACAGCAACCGACGTCGGTCACCTGTGTGTGTGCATTTGCATGAATTTTTAGAATTAGATTGATTCTAATTTTAGGAGGATAGAGTGTTTGCATGTAAAGACTAATTTTAGTCTTGAGTCTGTGTTTCTAATTATTGTATGCCTTGGATCCTATTTAAGAGACCCATGGGGCAGTATTGTAATTAAGCAAGCAAGTAAGCAAGGTCAATTAGATCTGCAAGGTGCAAGATCAAGAAGATCAGCTGAAGCAAGGGAATAACAACTCAGTTATTGAGTTGATTGTAATTTATTGAGAGAGAGAACTCTTGAGAGAAATATTGTACACCCAAGAGGTGTGGGAAGAGTGAGATTTCTTCATTTTATTCTGAAAGAGTTTAATACAAGATTGGTTGTTTCTTGTATCTCCTATTATTTGATGTTTCTGATTTCTAGTTACTTATTACTTCTAGTTCAATTACGTGTTTAGTTGCTTATACAAAAGTAATCAATTTTACTCCAAGTTCCTAATAGCTGGTATCAGAGCTAGGATCACTAACAACTAATGCATTCTTTTAATTATCTTTTACAAAAAAAATTAAATTTATTTTATAGAATTTAGTTATTTTTGTTATTTTATTATCATTTATTTTTTATTTTTATGAAAAATCTACATCTTTTATCATCCCAACTTAAGTGTTTTGAATAAATTGGATTGATAGCTTACTAGAAAGCTTTTGCTTCTAGGATCTAGCTCACACTAGGCAATCCACCCAACTACTTATCTAACAAACAATTTTTTTTTTAGTGTTTTTTTTTTTTTAGGTATTCCTCCCTAGCCAAAGAAGATTTATCCATAATCATCTGGATTCATCATGAGCACTTTAATATGTATTCTTCCACACACTTCATAATTAGTTTCTTCTTTTCAAACTTAGGAAAAAAACTAAAATTATATAGAAATATTTTGGCACGCTCGGTGGGACCGTTGAGTTTTATTGGGTTCACTAGTTGTTTTAGGAAATTTAGTTGCGTTATTAAAATGACATTTATATGTAATTTCATTTCTAAAAATTAATCATTCATCTCTTTCAATACATAGGTTTTATCTTCTTTTATTTAGAAAATCAAATGACAAAAAAGTAAAAATTTCCACTCTTTTTTTTTTTTTGCATCAAAAGAGTATTCATCCTAGGATTAGGATTGCACTTCATATTTCATTTAGGTTCATTTTATTTGTTATTTTTTTCATAAAATGAAATCAATTTTTTTTCCTTTGGGTTAATATTAATTGTATACATTGTTTGCTTACTTCCTTAATTAGTTCAACTAAATTAATTAAATGCAAAGCAAATTAACCTTAGTGCACAAATGTTACACGAAAAAACTACTTGCACAAAGAAATATAAAACTAACTTGAAATAAGGCCCAAATATGATTTAATCACCTAGCGGATCACCTTACCCTTTCCTAGTTATCGTACTTATATTTAATCACCAAGGGGATAACCTACTCAGCTCTCTAGTTGAGTATAAACTCTAGTAGTCAGTATATATTGGCTAAGCACTTGCACTGGCTGCAGGATCATGAAGTGAGGGGAGTAGGCCCCAAGTAAAAATCCATGTACTTGATCAAATATATACTTTTTCTTGAGTGCATAAACATAAATAGAAACCAAACATAGACTGCCTTGTTTAGGACATATTCAAGACAATTTCCCCTTCACAGTTTCTAAGGCATAAGACAAAAGAGAGATAATTAAAACTCTATTATTTAATTTATCTTAGTGTATTTTTTGATTTCATTGAATCTTTTCTTTTTCTTGCTTCTTGTTTTAGTTGAGAGCTTTGCCGTTTCATTCCTTGTTTTCTCATATGATCACTACAAGACAATGACTCAAAAATAAAGTTAACTAGCCCCCATCTTCTTTTGTACCTATGGAATATACCTAAGATGTTGAGATTTCCCCTCACATTGAGAGTTCCCCTCCTCCCTCTCCTTCTAGGGTGCCAATCATATTTTAAGTATATCCTAACTTTGTTTCCTTCCTTGATAATAATCAGGTGGCTTTGCAACACTACCTTAATACCATGCCACACTTCACCCCTTTTTCTTCGATTTCCTCTAATAAACCCACTCTTGTCATGTTGGCCCACGTTATGGTGGGTAACACTTCAAAGAAACCATTTTTGACCCACACCTCTTCTAACATCCCATCCACCCAAACCCTAACCAACCTTCTACCCCCTAACCAAACACCTCCTACCACACCCCAATTGGGTTTAACCTCAGCCTTAGTCACCTACACCCCACCTATTATGGCATTATCCTCCACTCCTACTTCCATCCTCCCTTCAGTAGCAACCAATAACTCAACCACAACCCAATATCAAAATCTAGTGCACTCCATACCACAAACACTTCCCCTTATAATCACTTTGGTCACTACCCACCTTCAACCGACTAACCCACTAATCACTTTGATGCCACACATAAACCCCCTAACCTCAACCTTCCAACACATACCCATGACATCTTATAAATATATTCCTAACACAAAAATATACATACCTTCACCTTCCACCTAGCCTTACATGACCTCACACACACACATAACATCATCCAAACCATCCAAAAGTTATTCCGATATCAACCATCCACAAAAAAATGTGTCATATACCTATCCAACCCATCAAACCCAAAAAAACTTGGTGAAGATCCTAGTGAAGAATATGACTACCCTTGAGTCATCCATCTCAGGATCACATAACATTATCTCTTATGACCAAATTTGCAATGAACCCATCCATCCATCTGTCCCTCTCTGACCATATCCTCTACAATGGGAATTGGCAAAATTCTCTAAATTTAAAAGCAAGGAGGACCCCCAATAACATATAAGATCATTTAGGCATGCATGTTACTTGATTACCCATGATGATTCTCTTCTCCTCCATACCTTTCCTATGTCCTTATCTAGACTAACATTAGATTGATATAGTACAATCCCAAAACACTCCATCTTCTCCTTCACCCAACTAGCCCAAATGTTTTTGGATCACTTTTCGATCAATATATCTAAGAAAGTTTCCATTACCGATCTCTACTCCATTTGACAATTCGAAGATGAATTTATTGACAATTTTATGGCTCATTGGAGGAGCCTAATCAACCAACTTTCTTTTTCATTACCTCAACTTGAGCTTATAGATCTCTTTTCCTAGGCATGTACGAAACACATCTCATCCACATTACATGTCCAAAGCTTCCAAATATTCAATGAATATTTTACCATGGCTCGCAAACTAGATAATAGAACCATTGATAAGCGAAGATTAAAGTTGAAGAACAAAAACCCAACTTACAAACCCAATGAGCCCTCTCATTCTAAACTAAATAACCCAATCAATACTAATTCCAAGAACAAAGCCACCGCCAATGCTATTATCTTCAAAGCCACACCTCTACCATCTATAAACCAATAGAACCCAAAAAACTAAACCTATGACCCCTTTAACTATCTGAACTGAAACCAAAGGAAATTAACTTGGAATAAGCATAATCCATTAACTCCACATGGGGAGCCTTATCCTCCTATTTTGGAAAAGTTACTAAAATCCAATATCATCCAACATCCACCAATTAAACCACCCCAACATTTTTATTCTTCTCACCCCATGCCTAGTTGGTATAATGAGAACAACCATTGTGCTTTTCATCGAGTCATAGGACATGACATCAATAGATGCAATACCTTTAAATACCTTGTCCAATCCCTCATTGATAAGGGATAGCTCACATTGGATAATCCTAATGCAACATTGAACGAAGCCCTTGACATATTCCACAAACTTTTCCCTAATCATGCTCCTTCTATCCCTCATCCTCAAAATAACCCTAAATAATCTCATGAGGCACATACTATTAATGTGGTTAATAGTGAACCCATTGATGAAGAAACTATTACCTCAATCATTTCTTTCTCCATTCCCTTAATGGAATAAAAAAGACTAGCTTATATTCCTTTGGACACCCAAATAAAGGAAGCAACCATATCCACACCTCCATTTTAGGATACCACACCTACCTACCCTATCACAAAACCATCCACCCCCTCTTTGGAAGATATCTCACAAGGAAATATGGCTCTATCCTCCCAACCTCTAATTGCAAAAGCTTCTACCAAAGGTCAAGATAAAGGTAAGGGAACCGAACTAGAACTTCTAACCACTTATTTGGTAGACCAACCTAGCCATTCTAAACCAACTAAAACCTCCACCCAACCAACCAAAATCTCCTCCAAATTTATTAAACCTCAAACACCTAAACCCACCAATATAAGTAAAGTGACTAAATCCCATCCAAAACCAACAACTAAAACAACCAAAGAGGTAAAATCACTAAAGGGCCCAAAACCTCAAATTTTACCTTCCTCAACCTTTCCTTTTATTCTAGGTCCCCATCTCTCTACCTTAAACATAAAGTCCAACATTTTTACTAAAACCTCACCACCTTTATTGATCACACCTTCATACTTCCTTTCTAAAGCACCTTTCCCCACTACACCAACAATTTTGAAGTTACCTACCTTGCCCTCCTTTGTCACCAGCCCATCAACCATCATGCCTAAACCAAAATTGTCAACCAAGAATACCACTTCATCCAAGACACCTACCACTAAACCTACATCCACACAACCTCCCACTTCAACACCCAAAATAAAAACCACTAAACATCTACCACTTTTAGCTGAATCTTACTTGACCATTCTCTAGTAGTTATTTCAAACTTCTTCCTTGAGCTTACCACCCATTAAACCCTTTGAACCTTAATGTACCAAACCCTCTTGGTTTAATGATAACTTGATATGTACATATTATAAGGCACCAAGACATGACACTGAGAACTATAAAGCTCTCAAAGTGCTTATTCACAGCTTATATTAAGATGATGACGTGTTATCAAACAAACCTTCTTCATCCCCATTACCAATCCAACCACTGACTTAACCCATCCGATCTATGATCTCACCCAAAAGTGAAGATGAGGAACTGAAGTAACCACCCAATCTAGAGAACCCCCTTATCCACACTATTCACATGATTACCAATCTTGAACTCAACAAAAGGATAAAGGGAAGACTAAGGCATCCATTACCTGGCCTTACCCCTCTCCAAATACCTAAGAAAACAATACCCAACCTTCTCCATCTTTAAACAAATGCAAGGTATCTATCTTAGGTACCTCCCCATCTAACCCTCCATACCCTAACCCATATGTGTTATCCATCTGAAAAAGTATCCTTAGGAAACTTCATCAAACTCCAACAAAGATGAGCTTGTATGAGTTAATCTCTACCTCTCCCTATTACCATTAAGTACTCATAGAGGATCTATAATCCATCAAGGTCCAACTCGATGATCCTCAGCCTCTAGCCACTTTTGTTGGTACCCTTTAGACTTCCAACCTTGTCACCTTCATGATTTTATAAATACCACCTATTCATTCAAAATATCCTAATCCTCTGCTCTTCATTACAACATACATTAATCAAACCCACATTAAAATGGTTATGATCGATGGAGGAGCTAGCATCAATATTATCTCTTCCCATGTTTATGACTTGTTGAAGTTACCTAAAAACATCATGTCTGAAAGATCAATGGGCCTTCATTATTTTAATGATACTATGGATACCACCTTGGGCACAATTGTCTTACATATCCATGTAGGGCCTCATATTATTCCCAAACTCTTTTATGTTATATAAGAAGAGTTTCATTACAACATTTTACTCAGACACCCTTGGATTCATGCCATGAGTTGTGTCCCTACCACCCTACATCAATATGTCAAGTTTGAACATGAAGGGCAAATCATGACTATCCAAGTTGACCCTAGTCCTCTTACATATTTCAATATGACATATCAACCCAATGATGTCCTTCTTCATCCTTTATCCACCACATAACCATTTGCCAATAACACAACCTCACTAGCCAAAACCCATAATATTTCCACACCTAATGTTGATGAAGCTTCCACTAGCTCATTTATCCATCTTCCCAGATTCCTATAGAAGACCCCATGACAACCACATTCTGACATATTTATTTTGGGTAATATAGACTCATAGCCTTAGATGCCCTCCTTACCCACCAAGAATATGGGAATCTCAAACATGATCCTTCTTACGACCCTAACATTGGAACCATCATCCCCATTGGTCTCCCTAACCATCAAAAAAAATTCATTTATGGGAGATTTTATTGACCACTTCTAGCCCTTACCACTACATCATCCATCTAACCATTTACCTCTAACATTTCCTATCTGAGAAAACTAGAGTTTGCTCGACTATATCTCCATAGGTATGCATGGAAAGGATTTGGCCTCAGTCATTATGAATGAGGGCCTCATGAGTTGCCCCACCTTATAACTTTGCAACCTCATGAGTCACTTGGCCTTAGGTATGAACCACCTCAATAATCCACCAATTCATCTAAACCCATTTCTACCACAGAGGAAGATATCCCATCCTTTCCAACCCAACCACTTTTCCCACCTAAAAACCCTGATATTAACCCTCCTAACTTTTGTTTTATCAATATTGTAATTTTGGGACCTCTCATCTACCAAGAGAGTGGCCAAACCAAAATCTTTCCACTCGCACACCCTGAAATGGTAGAGAACAATTCTCACACCATCAATACCATCCAACATCAAGATGATGATTCCATTCTTACATACCTCAGTACATGAGATTCTTCTATCCACAAATCCCTTCCTCCTGAGGCCCCGACTATGTTGAATGAATATACCATTGATATCAACTTGGGCACTTCAGATAACCCCTACATTATCAAATTGGGCCAATCATTGAATACTAAAGAACTTCAAGATTTTTCCTCTTTCCTCTAAGATCATAGCATAGCATTCACTTGGTCTTACAATGATATGCTTGGGATTGACCCCACTATTGTTACCCATAACATAGTCACTCATCGTGATGCCAATCCTATTAAATATAAGCTTTGACGCATGTATCCTTATATAGCCCTGCTCATCAAAGAAGAGATTCAACATCTCCTATTTGTAAAATTTATTCAACCCATTGACTATCCCCACTGGGTCTCAAACATTGTACTTGTTACCAAAGTCACTAAGGGTCTATGCATTTGTGTGGAATTTTGTGACCTTAACCTTGTCTACCCCAAGGATGAGTTCTCTTTACCTAGCATTTACCAACTTGTTGATCTTACAGTCAGCCATGAGATGTTATCTCTCATGGATGGGTTTTTGGGTTATAATTAGATCTTAATTGCTCTTGAAGATCAATATAAAACTGCCTTTAGAACCCCTTGGGGAACTTTCTACTATAAATTCATGAATTTCAAGTTACAAAATGCTAGTGTAACCTACCAACATGCCATGACTTATAATTTCCATGATATCATGCTTCAGATTGTAGAAGACTATGTGGATTACCTTCTCAAGAAATCCAAACTTGGAACATATCACTTGACTATTCTTACAATCATATTTGAATGCCTCATCCATTTTCATGTTCCCCTAAATCTAAAGAAATGAATTTTTGGGTTCCTTTTAGGAAATCTTATTGGCTTCATCATTTTTCTTCAAGGAATTAAAGTATACCCTACTAAAGTCAGAGCAATTATGGACATGCCTCCTCCAACCAACCTTAAACAACTCTATAGCCTTCAAGGAAATGTCCAATCCATTCACCATTTCATTTCCCAACTTTAAGATCAATGACAAACTTTCCATTACCTTCTGAAGAAGGATGTCTCTTTCAAATGGAGTAGTGATTGTCAAAAGGCCTTTTATTTGTTCAAATAGTACCTTTTATCACCACTTGTCCTCACCCCTCCTAAGGATGACCACCCATTTTACCTATATATCTCTACCACTGACCATTCCATAGGGACAATGTTGGCTCACCGAGATGAACAACACAAAGAGCAAGGCATATACTACATTAGTCATATGCTTGTAGAATATGAAACTTGGTATACACACATCAAAAAACTCTGCTTAGCATTGACCTTCATTGCCACAAAACTCTGTCACTACCTTCTTAACCATAAAACTTATGTTATCACTAATACTGACGCACTGAAATACATGCACTCTAAACCATACCAAAATCAGTGGCTCATGCTCCTAGCTGAATTTGACCTTGAATTTATCTAACATAAGTTGATTAAAGGTCAGGTCATTGCTGATCAATTCGCTAAAGCTCCTTTAACAAATGACCAACCACCCCCTCTTACCTTTCTAGATGAGTCTATCGTGACTCTTTTTCAAGAATATGCCATAACCTACCAAGTGGCCATGTTCTTTGATGGTTCAAAATGCCAACAAAGAGGGGGTACCAGATTTATTCTCATTCCTCTTGATGGTGAACCCTTCCTCTTTCCTTCAAACTTGAATTTGAATGCACCAGTAATATGGCCAAGTATGAATCTCGAGTGATAGGTTTCTGAACATCTCAAATATTGGAAATTAAGACAATCCATGTCTTTGGTGATTCCCAGCTTATTGTCAACTAGGTCAATGGATCCCATCAATGTAATAATGATGTCTTACTAAAATATAAGCTTTTATTTGACAAACTATTAAAATCATTCAAACATTAATTAGTCTAGTCCATTCCCTGATCTACCATTAAATTTGTAGATATAATGGCATGCCTTGCTTCTCATATCCCTCCTTAGCCTTCCAATTCCAAAATATTTGTAATTGTTCATCATTTTACCACACCCTTTTATGGCCAATCCAACCTCCCTACCATTTCTAATGTAGAGGAATCCCCATTTGACATTTGGTATGACCAAAACTTTAACACCAAAACTTTAACTACCTCAACCTAGGAATTGTTCCTACTAGCCTCTCTAGGAATACCTGAAGAGATTTTATTAAGGGTAACTCTTGTTACACCATACTAGGGGGAATCCTTTACAAACATGGTTTTGATGGTCTCCTTCTTCATTTCCTACATAACCATGAAGCTTCCCATTCCATCAAGGAAACACATGATGGGATTTGTGGGAGACACTTTAGCAGCCTAGTGGTAACTAAATGTATCCTTCACCTTGGTTACTATTGGACCAACCTCAACCAAGAATGTTATGATTATGTAAAAAAGTGTGTTACATGTCAACAACATGCTAATTTACATCATGTGCTAGCCATTAGCCTCCAAGTATCTAAGTACTTTTGGTATTTCTCTCAATGGGGGCTCGATCTCATTGGGTAAATTAACCCCCATTCTTTATAGTCACATAGCTCCATCAACATAGCCACCAAATACTTCACCAAGTGGGTGGAAGATATTCCTCTAATCTCTACCAAAGCAGAAAATATTATCAACTTTATCAACCACCATATCATCTACCACTTTGGTTTTCTTCTTAAGATCATAATCAATAATGGAAAATCCTTTTAAGATAAACAAGTATAAGGTCTATGTGATGCATTTGGCATCGACTTAAGCTTTTCCTCACCTTACCGACCACAAGCAAATGGAAAATTAAAAGCCTCTAATAAAACCCTCACCAAAATATTAACCAAAGTTGTTATGCTTCAAGTCAAGATTAGTACTTACACATCACATTCACCTTATGGTCTTATCTCACTATCATTTGAACCTCTATAGGTACTACCCCTTTCTCTCTAGTCTTTAGAGCAGAGGCAGTCTTGCCTCCTAAAGTCCAAATCCTGTCTCTTCGCATATCTTTGAAGGAACTCATTTTTTTGAAATATTTTCATCACCATAATTTATCTCAACTTGAGCTACTTGATGAGAGTCATTTGGCATCTCTCACCCACCTTCGTATCTATCAAGAGCGTATCACATGTGCTTATAAAAATCACCTCAAACAATGGGAATTTCATATCAAATATCTCATCCTAAAATAAAACCAACATGTGACCAACATGGAGAAGAGAAAACAAGGAAAGTTTGCTTTCAATTGGCTTAGACCCTACATCATCACCCATAAGTATGGATCATGATCTTATCATTTGTCCTCTCTCAAAGGAAAACCAGAAATTGAGCCTCTTAATACTTCACATTTGCATCCATTTTTATATTAAATAAGGATAAAGCTCACCTATTTGTCTAACTTAAGCTCATCCCTTGATTATGAGATTTTAACCTTCACCCGCCCTCTTCCTCCCCTTTTGAGGACAATTTATTACAACATAAAACCATGTGATTAATCATCACAATCATGGCCTAATCTTAAATATGGGTACCATGGCTCTACCCATATCATGGTTCTCATGGATACTTTTCATCTCTAACAATATGGAATCCCATGGTCATTGTCTCTCAAAACCACACCCTTTCACATATAATTGACCTTAATATGTAAATTTTTACCCTCATAAAGGTAAGCCTTTGAACCTAATTAGACTGGTCCATGTCTAAACACATTTCATATTGCAATAATTAATTGGGTCATTATCTTAAACATTATAGACTACTCCCTAGAAGGATAGCTACCCAAAAATAAAATAAAAATTGCCACATGTAAGGTAGACTACTCCTTTGAAGGACAACTATCAAGAACATTAAAGGAAAGATAATAAGCTTAGACCAATCCCTTGAAGGATGGTTGAGTTAACTTTGTGAAAAGTAGATCAATTTCATGGAAGCTTTCCACATTGATCAGCTTCTCATATACAACATTAAAGCAAAAGACCCACTACCACAACAAAATCTAAAAAATCTCAAGCAAATAAGGTGTAGGCCGAAATCAACTCTCACATGTAGACTTCCCACATTGATTAGTATACATATCACATATGACATTGACTTGTCTATTATCATTCTTAAGTCACCTATAGAAGAGAAATACTAATTCACATGAGGTTATCATACATATCATACCATCTATCATCCATCTTCCCTTTTGACTATTTGTACATCAAGGGATTTAGAGCTTACTTGACACCTTATGATTAAGAAACCTTTTTAATCAAATAAAGATCACTCATTCATAGAATTAGAAGGGATTATATTCATTAAGTCAATCTCACTTTGGGTATATTTTTAGTCCTTATCAAAAATAAATCATCAATCCCTATTCTTATCTTACTGTGTCTAGTTGATGTTTTCACCATGACTTGTACCATCCAACATTGCAATAACAATAGTCATTCCTTTTTCATTAGGTAAGATTACAATAACCATAACCAAACCAATCATAAACATAATCTATAGCATTCATAAGTATCCATACAACCTTGGGTATAATAACATTCAACCAATAATATCTAACACATTACCCTCTTATTCTTACCAACCCATTACCACATCCTCTGAGCATCAAACCCCAACCATTGGTAGTGTCTCCTCAAATATGGTAGTCTTTTATTTTGTACCCACTGAGGTTTCATCTATATCAAGGGAATGATCATCTGATCCAATTATATAGCCAATATCTTGGACCATGTAGATCCTTGACACCAGGTCCTCTTCTAAATGGGACCTCACACCTACAGTTCCAAGCAACTAGGGCACAGGGTACAAATATGACCACCATTTGTCTAGCCTACCCATGTAGCTCTTGGGTCAAGATAGGTACATCTTCTATTACTGACCATGATGTTAACTTCCTTACTTGTAGAATCTCCTTTGCCTCCAAATAAATTATGTGTAGGTCATCACTTCGTTACCACCCTTAAAACTTAGCTCGTAGTGGTGATGAACCTTGGCCAAAGTGACTCTACAGATCTGGATAGAGCCTCACCTCCTAAAAAATATCTAATAATGATAAACACTATCTCAAAAATCCTACCCTCACATAATTTTAGAAGGTGTAACAACCTAACATAAGCACCTCTTCCTTGGATTAGCTCTACTGAAGATCATTTTTGGTACTTAGCATTGTGTTCCCTTTTAATTTATCCTACCTTGCCCTTATATATATCTCATCCTCATACATGCGAAATCATTGTGGTAATTATTTACTGACCTAACCCATTCACTTTCATCAACACCTTCACCAAAACCCAAAACTATTGTTTTACCAAACCTTCTCCCTTAGCCCATACTAGCCCATGGGGTCCATCAAATTGGGGTAGCCAATTTTAACACCACTCACCCAAACCTTGTTGAACTACATTGGCCTAATGTTCATGGACTATGTAGGCACTACTCTAGGAGAAACTCAGCCACTAATGACTAATTCCCATCCCCTTTTTCTTTTCACTCATTTCCACTACTAACAATGCCCTTTTGCTTAGGGAATCCTATATCAAGGATGCTTTGAACTCTTTCTTCAACGTCCTTATGTTTTAACACTGTCTAATAATTCCTCTTCATTTTTTACCAATTGTTGGGATAACTAAATTGGCCTAATGTATTTTTGGACTATGTAGGTAGCACTTAGCTACTGAGGTCAGCTCGACCGCATCCTTTATTTTATTTTCCCTTCTCACCTAAAATTTCTTCCTCCACTTCTCTACCTATGCCCTCACCATCTCCCTCCCTTCATCTTGTCAATCTCTTTTAATAAATTTTCCAGCTTGTCAATCTCTTTTAATACAAGAGTTGATAGCCTTCCTCATGGGACCCTCTTACCTCCCATAAATCCACCTCCTACTCTACTTTGTTGGCCTCCTCGTCACCTTTCCTTATGTATGCTTCGATGCTCATTCCTCCACCCACTTTTTATGTTTCTTGTCCCTCTCTCAACTTTTTACCAACTAGACCCTTTATCCCCTTTAACTTCTTTCACCATCCTCATCATCTCCCCTCACTTTCGGCTACCCATCTTACCCTCTTTATCACTCTCTTCTCCTCACCCATTCCATATCATATTATGCATCATGTAAGATTTTTGTTTCTTTTGTTGCTACACTTTTTCTCTTACATGTACCACCACTCTCTCTCATTTTTCAACTCTTCCTACCGTACCCATTTTCCATTCTTCTTGTTTTCATTTTTTCCATCCTTTCATCCTTTTTGTCTTATTTTTTTCCTCCACAACTAGCTTCTAATTGGGTCTTTACCCTTTGAGAAGCCTTCCATAATTACCCTTTTCTTCTTATCAGTTCTTGCCTTTTGCCTTTTGCATTCCTCTTTTAATCTTGGTACTCACTTATCTTTTACCTCTGTATGATTATCTATGCTTTATATCCCTACTTCAGTTATTCCTTTTTATCATCCCTGATCTTCATCCACTATTTTCATCTCATGCCATCTCATTGTGTTCCCTTATTTCTTCACCTCCTCACCCCTTCAGCTTGTCAATCTCTTCTAACAAGCTAATTCATACCTACCTTATCTCTTCACCTTCTTGTCCACCCATCCTTTGCTTCCCCTCATTATTCTTCACCCCTTTCCTATTTTCCATCCCATTCTCATCTCTAAAACCACCATCTACTTTACTTTGTTACCCATCATTAGCTATGCTTACTTGGTCAAGATACCACCTCCTTCTCCACTCTCTTGTCATCCACTTTGTGTCCTCATTTCACTCCTTTTTCCTCTTATTTCCTTTTATTCCATTTATTTCCTTATTTTTCACAAAAATTCTTTTCCCTTGATCTTTTTTTGACTTATTTTCAAACCCTTCATGGCCTCCCATATTTACCATCCTCCCCTTACCCTTCATGATTGTTACACTTCTCTCCCCATCCTTTTCAATTCTCCAATCTATAATTCTTTAGTGCATATCTTACCCCCATCTTCTACCTTTTATTTTTATCTTTTCTCCATTTCATTTCATTTTTTCATCTCCCTTGATGACCTTCCTTGCTCTTCTCGACCTATATGACCATGCGTGGCTTCTTCCATCCTTCTCCGCCTTCATCTTTATATGTGACCTCATTGTTTCCTATACCTATCTATTCATCCATCTCTTGGTCCACCTTTACCTCTAACCTCGTTTGATACCCCTTATGTTTTCCAAATCAACCTTCACCTCATTAGAGTGCGGTCACTCGTTGCACTACTTCTACATACATCTCCTTGTCTACTTCCTCATATCCTCTATGCCCTTTCTTGAATGCATGAATTATAGTAACGTACATTACTTTAGGAGCATTTGTTTCTTTGTTTAATGCCTCTGTATGTTGTGATGCAACTCTTATTTTTGTTCCTCTCCAATGTATTTTAACTGAACCTAACTACATGATATAAAATTGAGACAACCAAGTTAACCAACACCCTTCACATCAAAAGAACTACATTTGGTTTGACATTATTTTTATGGGACTATGAAGGCAATGCCCACTTGATGCATACATTTAGAGTCATCTCAGCCACTTCCTACCTAGCCAACCCATGCAACCATTCCTACCTTGATGCTGAGCCACTTTTTTTAACAAACCTATTCACATAATTTGTGATAACCTTGCTTTGATCCTTTTGATCACAGTAACCATTTTTTCCATGTTGAATATTCAAATTTGACCCACCCCTTTTTATGACCAAAACATTTTTGTTTTTAAGGAGAGCACTTCCTACCCTAGATACTTGAGTAAACACTGATCTGTTTAAGACACTTGATAGGACTAACCCCATTAGCTATGACCAATGTTGGGGACCAGTTACCTTGTCATTTATTTTAAAATTCAAATTTATTATTACCAACATTATTAAATTATGTTTTTGTGTGATATTGGTTGTTACACTTAGTCACATTTTGTGTGTAGGTTTGCATTTCAAATGCCCACCCCTTTTTACACCATCTGGTGCCTTACCACCAACTATTTATCAAACCTACACCTAATTCAACCTTTCCTCATCGACTCTTAGTTTGAAGGGGAACACCTCCTCCCATACTCAAGGTACCTTGACCTTTGACCAAGTGATTCATTTTTGTTTTATAGCTTGTTAATTGAAGGCTACATAACAAAAAGGGGCAAAATGTAGACACTAAAAAACTACACACTTACAATTTTCAATGACTAAATGCCTTGGAATCCTCTAAAAAATTATTAAACCTTCCCAAAAACCTTGTTAATCTAACCAAATCACTATTTTACTAGTCAAAAATATCATTAAAAATAACCATTTGAAAGTACTATTCAAAAGTAATATTCATCATCACTATTCATGATGACATGATAAGTGACATGGCAGTGACATGCAAAGTGACTTGGGATGTGATTCGGGAGATGATATCACAAATGGCATGGCTCATAAGTGATGTGACTTGATGTAAGACATCATACCCCACATGGGACCCTTCTCAAAGTGCTTGATGACCTCATTCAAGCATCAAAAGGCCCCCCCTCCTTGAAATGTGGTGAATTTCACCTTAATGGATCATCATTAAAACATACATTTTGTCTTCCCACATGAAATTATACTTTAAAATAGATACCTACCTCTTTAAGACTTTGGGAAAGACAAAGGGCACCCAATTTTGACTTTTTAACCCAAATGGGGCACTTTCCAACCCACATGGGAATCTTCCACCAACCTCACCTTAGAATTTTCATCCCCCCACATGGAAAATGGTGACACATTTAGATGAATACAAATAATGGTGGTAAAAATTCTTTGGTCTTATTCAAATCCATGTGCATGATTTCCATTCAAACATGGATTCATGTGCAAAGTGGAAGATTTTAAAACTCACATGGGAATCCCCAACAACCTCACCTTGAATAAATCATGCACCACTTGGATAAATTTGAATTTCTCAAATATTCCACTACTTTGTCATGTTTCTTCACATGAAATGCTATAAATAACCCCCCTCTCCTTCACCCTAAGTTAAGTTGCAAGTTATCCTTTTATTGTTAACATTATTATTGCAGGTCTTTGGAGGAGGTTATAATTTTGAGGGATATCATCATCATATTTAAGATAAGGAGTTAAATTAGCAAAACCATACCAAAATTTCTGCAAGCTTCATCAACATTCAACCATCATCAACATCTTCAAGCCACTTCAACAACATTGAGGTAATTTACTTTGTTTTGTAATTTTGATTCTTTCTTTATTTTCCTTTAGCCTTATATTTTCTTAACTTCCATATTATTTATCCCTTAACCTCTTATTCTTTATCCCATTCATCCAATTTAATCACTTTGGCTATTTCTATTTCATTTATCCTGTTTATCCCATTCACCTCTTTGCCTCATTTACCTCTTTTCCCTCTTTGCCATCTTTACCTTTATTTTTCCTTTGCCATATTTATTTATTTGTCTCACTTATATATTAATTCATTTATATAATTTCAGCCTTGACCATCTGCCAAAACCAAAAAAAAAAAAAAAAAATCCTTTTGACCCTCACCACTTTACCAAACCAAAACCATAACCTTTACCAATTTTCAGCATTAGTATTAATTAAACTATTGCATTCATTTAGTTATCTTTTACAAATAATTTAACTTTATTGTATAGAATTTTATTATTTTTTGTTTTAGTATCATTTATTTTCTATTTTTATGCAAAATCTACTTCTTTTATCATTCCAACTTAAGTGTTTTGAAAAAGGTGGATTGACAGCCTCTTAGAAAGCTTTCGCTTTCTAGGATCTAGCTCATGCTAGGCAATCCACCCAACTAATTGTATAATAAACAAGTTTTTTTGGTAGTGTTTTCTTATTTTAAATTATTCTTCATTATCCAAATAAGATTTCTCCATAATCATCTGGATTCAATACGTGCACTTTAACGGGTAGTATTCCACACCCTTCATAACTAATTTCATCTTTTCAAACTTAGGAAAAAAGAAAAAATTAGATAGAAACAATCATATTGGATCATTCTACCTTGGATGGGATGTGATTCACCCAAAATATAGTTTAGGTGGCACTCAATTATTTTTCCATTAATTCTAGTTCCAAATTTGTATCCTATGTCCATAAGGGCTAGCCAAGTGAATAAGCAATGTAGGTAGCTGCATCTTCCATTGTCTCCTACAGTTTTCCTACTTGATCCTTGTATTATTTTTTCTTTGTTTTATTTTCTCATTTTAGTGTCCCTAAATATTATTACTTATAAACTATATCTCCTACATGATCTATAAAATTTTCCATAGTGTCCCCCGAGACTCAATTTTCATTTATATTTTATCAACTATAGATCCTACATGATTTATAAAAATTTCCATAGTGTCCTCCCATTATTTCTCTATCGTTAAGGTTGTATTAGGAACACACTATTGTTTAGAATTGGTTAATAAATTAAGACAGGTTGTAATTCCTTCCTCAAGTATCATACACCATGACATAAAATTTCCTATAACACTCCAAATAAAAGTTTCCAAAACTATTTTTTTTTTATTAGGGTTAGTATTTTAAAGGCTACTCAATCTTTCTCTCTTATAAAAAGTTGTGAAAATCTTATACTTACCATGATGGTGGATGTAGGTTGTTTGTGGCTTGCTAATTCTTCTTTCATCCTTTATAAGGGGTCCATAGGAGTAATTATACTCCTTTGGTCTGTTACCATTATTCCCAAAATAATATATGTTGAAATTTCAATGGTGCCCCTTACTAGTCTGGAACATACAAACAGGAGACTCATCTCTTCACCCTTCCCCTTTATTTATTATTATATTTTTTATTTTTCCTCCGCTTTTCACTTATATGCCTAATTTTCCATTATCTTTTCCTCCTCTATTTATGCATTTTTATTTATGTTCTCTTTTGCTAATTTTTTCTATTTTGCCTCTTCTACTCTTCTCTCCTTTGCTTTTCTTTTTTTCTCCTTTTTTTTTGAACTTCTAATTTTTTATTCTTATAACTTCCTTTTTTCTTCCTTTATTTTTATATTTACTACCTCTCCACTTCTTCTTTCTCCACCTTATCTTTTTCCAACAATTATTTTTCTATTGGGTGGTGCATTATGTAATTTATTGATTTTTTTTATTCAGATAGGTCTTGTTCTAGTTGTTTTATTTGATCAATTATAGGATATTCTAGTTATTCAACCTGGTGTATTTGTTTTTATTTTAACTAGGATTATGAGACTATTTCTAATTTATATTTTTTCTCAACTCTACTCATTGGAGTTGTCTCAAGATTTCCTGGTCAGATGGAAATAAAGATGCTTCTTTTATAATTTTTAGTACCTCCTCATGATATTTTGATACTCTCATTTTATCGTCTTTTCTCTTATCCTTTGTTTGCATGATTATTTATTAAAATTAGTTTGGGATTCATATTATTATGTTGTCTAATTTAATTGGACTCAAGTCTATGTAGTCCAATATAGATCTAACTACCCTATGTCTACCCTTTTTATTTGAATTTCTATACAATTTAACAACTGTGTATTTCCTCCTTACTTGGGGAACATTCATAATAATGTATCCATATCACACACATCTATGGTATCATAATTTTCCATGCTTGTTACCATTTCCTCTTGTTCTCTTTCTCCTGATAAGTTTGTTTAATATTATGTTAATAAAGTCTCCTTTTGAACTTTGATTTTCACCACTTTTTTTATTTTTATTCCCTTTTTGCAGTGGTTATAGTGAGGAAATTTTCCCTCCTCTAAAGGTGTTTTAGGGGACACTTCTTATTATTCTACTATTTTTTTCAATGTGGTTTTTATGATGTCCCCTTTATTGATGTAGTTTTATTTTCCCTCAAATAGGATGAGGGGGTACCCTTACATGCCATTTATTATTCTCACAAAACCTCTCTAGTATCATAATCCTTAACCAAAAATGTATTTTCTTCTTATTCCTATTTAACAAATGGGTCCAATTATATGATATATTTTTTTGATTTGGATGATCTGTAGACACTAGGATTTATCTGTGATGTGCCTACAAACTGATTTAGTAATGTTTGTTCAATTCTATGATTTTCCTCTTTATGATACTTATGTTGATAACTTACCCCTAGTTTAATGAATAATTATTTTGCTTGATGGTCCAGTGGTAAGCTCTAATCTAATAATTACTAACTTAACTTGTTCACGACTAACTTCATATACTAGAGAAAGAAAGGGTGTAATATTTGTTACAAAAGGTTCAATACAAATTTTATTTGTATCTATGATGAATTAAACTTATTTATAGTATTTTTGGATATGTTTGGATATTCAAAATCTCCTATCTACCATATTCCTAATCATTTTCTCCCATTGAAAAAAAAATCCCACCTTATATACTACATGGATACCTTTCATTGCAGTTGATATTTGGGATCCTATTGGTGTATCTAAATTACATTCTACTAATCCCTCATGTCTAGTCATAGTATGTGTAAAATACATAACTAACACTATGATAGGTGAACCGTGTAAAAAGTCACATATATGTTTACCTTTCTTGATTTTATGGAGGTTATCCATGCATTGTTCATGAAGTGTGATGGATAAATCATATTGCATACATTTGGAGGTCATACCATATGTTATCTTCACACTTTTTTAGTTGCCAAGACTTGTTTATTTGTTTATTATACCTTCCAAGAACTGACCTTTATTGAAAACATGGCCTTGGGATCCTTGATGTTCTAAATTGACATGGATTGATGGTTAAAATTTCTCCATGAAATAGGAGTTATTGATTTTGTTCTCAAATTCTTATTCCCATCATACTTATGGGTGACATGTCCTTCATGCATAAGTCTAGTCATATTTTAAATTATATCTGGGGTAATTTAATAGGGTTGGTACAAATATTAAATATCTTCATGAAATTGGATAAGCATAATTTGTGTGGTTCTTCTCATCAACCCAAAGTATGGAAAATCACTTCATATATCTAGTTTCATCCTTGGTATGATGTTGAACCTTAAATTGTACTCTAACTACTAAGATTTTAGGTTTATTTGCATCATTGCACTTTTCGCCATCTCTAAAAACCTATCATCGGTTTATTCTAAGTGTGACTTAATATATCTATGACTATCTTCTACATGTATTATAAGAGAGGAAAATATTAAAAAAAACCCAATGGATCTAAAATTTATGATTTTATCGAGTGCTTTTTGTACTCAAGTTGTTTTATCTATTATATAGTGACAAAATTAATAATATACATCTTTACTTGCTCTTAATATATGACAAAATTACGTAAATAGAGTATAAACACTTCACATAAAAAATTTGTAGAGTTTTGATACTCAAATAATTATGTAAGTTATTAGTAGTGAAGCCCTTGATTTATAATGCATATGATCTATCTATCAATCATGTCATTTGGTTCATGCATTAACTCACATATATTATTATCTGATATGTTTCATGCCTTTCATCTACTTTGGTATTCATTTTAATTGTATTTGATTTATTTATTTCATTTATTTTGATCTTATACTACTGACATCATCTATTTTAGTAGCTTTCCAACTATTTTTAGTTGTCACTATTCACTCATTTGGATGTTTAGTTTGTATTTTTAATCTCTAAACTAATGTGTGTTATATATCATTCTACGGAAACAAACTCAACTAATTTTCTATATTTTCAACCTCATTCGTTCACCTCTATACTTATTTTTAATCCACAGTTATTTGTTTCTTTTAAAGATATATTTCTATCTATTCATTTTTTACTATGGGGATCTAATTTTTTTTCCTTCGATTGCTTTTCCATTTTTGTCAATATCATTTTTATCTATCTATCTAGGCTTCTTTTTCAAACTTTTTTTTATGTTTTTTCAAATTTTTTAGTCTTTTTCATTTTTTTATATTCATCACCCCTTTATTCCTATTTACTACTCTTCCTATTTATTCCACTATGATTTTTTAACATGATCAAATAACCAAGTATCAAGATAGGTAGTGTAGGACACTCCAGTATCATTATTCAACTTGCCCATCTAAGATGACAATGAAAACCTAATAGGGAGGTAACATGATCTATGATAATAAATCTACGCATTTAGTATAGGGTACCTTGGTAACCTATACCTTAATTCACCTAGATGGAAGGATAATTTCACCTCATAAAATTTATTTACTATTTACCGTCATATATTGTAGTTTCTTGCAGTGTAGAGTTTTAGTAGGGATACATTCACAAACCCTTATCTATGTTTGTTTTCAAGTGTTCTTAGTTTTATTGCTCCTTATTCTAGTATATACTCCATGATATAGTTTCTAATCCATATTATCTTAAAATTTAAAGGATTTTTATATTTACTATCATATAACAAGACTTTATCTTCAATCTAAAATTCCTTGATCTTAATATGTCTATCATTCCAAGATATTTGGTGTCTTTGTCTTAGGTTTTGATATATGCTACTAGAAATTTATTTTTATTTAAATTCTCTAGTTTTATCAATCTCTTTTGAAGATAATCCTTTTCGTTATTTATATATGTCACCAAATTTCTCAAACTTGGTATTATGTATCCCATTAGTACTATCACTTCTAGGCCATATACTAATTAAAAAGGGAAGTAAATAGTTAAAATTTTATAGGTTGTGTGGTAAGCCCATAGTACTGTAAGTATCTTAGTATCCCAATACTCAATATTTATATTATATACTTTGGTTAATACCTTATCTAACACCTGATTAAATTCCTAAGGAATTTGATTTCTTTGATGGTGGTAAGGAGTGAACCTATTGTGTTGGATCAAGAAGTGATCAATCAGTTCCACAAATAAATTATCTATTATTTGTTTACTTGGATCACTTTTTATGCTTAATAGACATCCAAACCATGTGATTAATTTTTTTATAATAACTTTGTGTAGTATTGTTTATGAAACCATTTTCAAGCATTTATACTACTGATCTTATCTTGAGTATTCATTATTGGTAATAATGAATCTTGCATTACTCTTTTTTTTTGGCATTGGTTTGGTAGGACATATAAAATAATATTAAAAAAATTTCAATAGGTATTTTCTAAATTTATGAACTGCACACACCATAACGAATGCCTCCCATTGTGTGGTTGAATAATTCCTTTCCACCTTATCTAAAATTCCTATTAGAAAATGATATTCAATGATTTATATTTTAATGGGGTTATGAAAGCACCGTTACTATCCATAGGCATAAACATGGACATGATATGGGATCTTCCATTATAGAAACACTAGTATTGGGGAGTCAATAATTTATTTTTTTAATTTTTCAAATGATTCCATACATTATTTTTACCAATACAATGGTTGATTATGTTGTTTCTTCAACAATTCTTTTATGGGCAAAATTATTTCTACATATTTTCTTATTAACTAGTAGTGATATCCTTTATAAACTAGTATTATTCTAACATCCTTTTATTTGTTGGGTGGTGGTAGGTTTATGATGATTGTATTTTTTATTGGATCTACCATCAACCCCTATTTTTCATATTAAATTTCCCAATAAATTATAAAAAGGTGTGACAAAGATGCATTTATTTAGATTAAGATAAATGATCAGTTGTCTACATCTTCGGAACATCATTCACAATAGTTGGACATGGTACTTTATTAACCTATGCACTATCCAATCATCAAGATACACTTCCAAAAAATTGTATCAAATCCCTAAACACATTCACCATTATACAAATTAACATAACTGATGCATTCTTGAATCTAAGTGGAATCATTGTATACATAAATGATCCCCATTCTATGGCAAATGTAGTCTTTTATCGATTCTATAATGATATTCTAACATAATGTTATTCTAAGAATAAATTATTGAATGAATAGATCTCTCATCCTATAATACTTTATAATTTATACTGAGTAAATAGTGTTGGAAAAGGATCATGAAAATAATCCTTATTCAATTATTTATAGTAAATGTATATGCATATTATCTATTTTTCTTGTTATGAATCACCATGAGACTTATCCATTCCTTATCTTCTATAGGGGTTGTGATACCACTAGCTATCATCTTATCCAGCTCAATTTTTAATTTTGCCTTAACATTAGGATCTTGTCTGTACGATAATTTCCACAATAGTTTCATATCTTATTTCAATTACATTTTCATAATACTTGTATATTATTTTATTTATTTTGAGCTAAATAAATATTCTTTTGAATAAGACCTCAAAATCCCTTAGTAACTCTATTTTTTCCACCTCTTCTTTTACCTAGTAATTTCCTACTTTGGCCATCTTAGGATTACCTTTTGTGGCTATATTCTCTTCCTTGATTTTAATTAGTTGATATAAATATTGTGTTTTATCATCTACAATGTCAAAGAGTTGTATTTATCCTTCCTAAATATCAATTATATGTTTTAGGCTTTTCTTCCTCATCCTCTTCATGTTTTGTATTTTTTTTATAGTATGCCATATGTTAAATTTATTTTATTTTTATATTTATTTCTATAATTTCTGTTAACTCTCTCACAATCATGCTAATCTTCTGTTAATAATACATATGTCTCAGCCTTTTTATTCAATTTTTAGTATGAAATTTTTTTTTTACATTAGATTATTTGATAAATAAAAATGTTTTTCATTTATGCAATGCTTGACAAACTCTAGTATTCAAATCCTAAAAGTTTAAAGCACTTCAAAAATTATTTCTTAGGTCTTTCTATCTACTGGTTCGTTTCCACATCTCTTGATGTATGTACCATATTTATGGAAATGTACTTAATCTCCATTAAAATAATTATGTCCATGGGCATCTATTGGTTTCACCTTTTACAATGGATACCTTTTCACATTGTTCAATGTGTATTTTTGGACTTTTTGTTCCTACATAGCTCCATATTTATATAAATTAACTTTATGACTCAATAAATGTTGTTTTCAGTAATACCCTAAAAGTGTTCTAACTTCAGATGGTGGATTTAAAAATGTTCAACCACATTACAACAGTGATAGTTATCATGTCATAAATACACTTCAACCTTATTTATTCTTAGGGGAATACCCTTATAATATATTCTAAGTATTACTCAATAATTCCAATCTAAGTGATTTTGGGAATTTTTTTATTAGAATCCCTTTCTATGTAGTAATCCCTCATTCTCTATGGTAATGTATTTTTTAATTCCATAGTGTTCTCTCTACATGTTATTTTTATCATATAACATACATTCTTTATTTATTTTTAAGGTGTCCCGTCCATCCAATCTTCAATTTCATCTTCCAAGGTTTTTTCTACATCCTTTTCCCCTATTATTATTTTACCCTTATCATTTGGTTGAGGTTCATATTCTATGTTTGGGATTTTCTTAAGAGTATATACACCAAAAAAATCATAAAAATCACTCTCCTCATCATCTAACCACAATTCATTTGACCACACAGTTCCCATTTCTATTTCTAATGGAAAGTGGAATACCAATCCATTTCCTTCAAATATAATTTCCTCTCCTTCATAATTTAATGAAATGTTATAGTTAACAAACTATTTTAGGTTCAATAGGGTTAGGTAACTTTTACTGTACATATTAATCACTTCAAAATCTATTTTTATTTTTATTCCCATTAAGTTTATGTCCACATATTTTAAGGTTCCAATTGGTGAGTGTGGTGTACCTTCAACCATTAAAAAATCATATGTTAAAGCATAGAGTTATTGTTTAAAAAGTGTCTCCCATTTTTTGTGTGGTAAGGCATTTGTGTCTATGCCAAGGTCCAACTATGTTATTCTGACCTCATGGTTGTTTATGTTGATATTGAGTAAAATGTAAGTTTTCTTTCATTTTCTACTCGTTTAAAATTTATTATTTTTATTTTTATTTTATTTTTATCAATTCTTTATACTCTATGCTCTCTTTATTGTTTATTTAGTATTTATAGAATTGTGATAATCTAATCACTAGATCCTATTTCTTAATTAGTTTCATCAAAAAATTTAAATCACCAATATATTTTTCATCGAAATAGATCATTTTTAGATTATTGTTATCTCATTTTAATTTCATTATTTTATTTATTTTATCCATATATAGTCATGCTCATAGATGTTGCATTTTTCCTTTCCATTATTTGTTTCTGATTATTATTTAGACTTCGCGATTAATTTATTTTCTTTATTATTTTTGTAATCTACTAGGAGTGGCTACTACCACCCTTTGTTTCAAATTATCATAATAATATTGAGGTTAGTATTCTATTATCTCTCATTATATTATTTCAATGTTTTTTAACATTCTCTTATTTTTTTAGACATAGATGTATGTTCTATTATATTTTCATTTTCAACTGTAATATTATCATCTCCTAGTTCTCAGTGAACTTCATCACACCATATTTTTTGTTTAATCCTTTTTTTATCTTCCATAAATGCATTTTCCATTTTCTTAGAGCATATTATTCTAACACCTTTGTCTTTGTTCTACCATTCTTATAGAATTTTTCTACTTTCAAGGGCACAAGAATGAGTAACTTGTCTTTTTTATCCTGACATAATTGACACTCTATTTATAATTAGTCCATGTCATTCCTAGAAATATGTCCCAATTTTACGCACTTTTAACATGTTTATAGGGGTCTCTCTTAATTATAACACTGGTTATAATTTTTATTGTATCTTTCATGCCCTTGTTAATTTCCTTGGCCTCTATGTAATCCTAGATTATATATGTCTTTGCCACCTCTGCTATACCCAACTTGGTTTTTATTTTAGTACTAGGGTTGATTATTATGGGGTTGAAATTTTTGAAGTGTGGGAGGTGTTTGATATTGTTGATCAGGGTGTGGCATAATATTATTAGCCATAGGTAATTATGGTGGTGGTATTTTATGAACAATTTTTGCTTGCCTCTGATTAGTGTCTTGTACATACTCTAGTGCATTTATGGCAGGGAAGATGTGATTATAATGGTTAGAATATATGTAATTAGTGTAATACATTAGTTGATTTATGGGTTGAGACACTTCCATCATTTGGCATAATTTTTTAGGATGTTGATCATATACCCTATAGATTCCATAGTACATTCTCTCCTTATTTATTTCTTGTTGAATGGGAGGAGACATTACCAATGGTTTATGTGATGAAAATATTATTCCTATATTTTATCCATATCATTATGTTGACATTCTATCCTAGGGTGTTCATCTACATAATAAGTAGTGCACCATATTATTTCCCAAAATGTGGTATTCCTAATCTTTAGTGATCCAAACTCATCATCCTTCATCTATATTTCTTGTTTTATCCTTACTTGCTCTAAATCCAATTATAGTCTTTCTACATTGTATTTTAATGATGTATCCATGTCGTGTCTCCATAACTAAGATTCTATCCATGAAACAATATCTAGCAATTCTACAAATTTATTAAATATTTTTCCATCCATATTTTATCTAAACCCTGGCATCTAAAAAAAAATGAACCATTTAATTATTTATTTTTCATTTAATGGTTCCTTTAGTTTTGGGACTATTGAATTAAACTTCTTATCATAGTCTTTAATTGTATATTTTTTACTTTTGTATCAATTATATCATCTTAATGACACTCTTAGTGGGACTCCATGGGTATTATAAATCTCCTTTAAATTATTTTTGTACATTAGTCCATAGAATTATATGGATGGAATAAGTTTTCACATACCATTTAAGGACACCATCCCTTAGTGTTCCAGTGAAGTCAAATAACATAATATTATCATTAGTAATATTGTGAATGATCCAATATGATTATAATAAAAACAAGTGTTCTTCCACATAGTTTATGTATTTATAGAATAGTGGTAACTTCATTCATTTTTGTGTCATGATAGATTTCTTAGGTAGTGTTTGAATACCGCTAGTATTGATGTTACTTTTATTTATCATATTTTTGGAAGTACTTTCCCCTAGATTAATATTAAATTTTCCTTTTGTTATCTGTATGTTATTTGACAAATTTTAACTTACATCCCTTATCTTTGTTTAAATAATCTCAAGAGTATATTCTTCCTAATAGTTTTTCTATAGTTCTTACAAATTTTGTTCTCTTCTCAGTTTATTCAATAAAAGTGTTATAATTATCTACTAATTCTTCTCCAATATATATATATATATATATATATATATATATATATATATATATATATATATATATATATATATATATATATATATATATATATATATATATCTAAGAGATAAATTTTTACATCAGTTCTAAAGTGACATGGGGGATGGATATTTCATCAGTTCTAAAGCAGCATGGGGGATGGCTATTGGTCTAAAAGGTTCCTTTCCTCTTAGGGCCTCTTTCAATTAGGGTTTAGGGGGTTGTGTCACATTGGGTTTCTTCTTCATTATCTTCTATGTTTTTGTTATTTGATCTCCCTTATATTAATTTATCTTCCTCCTTATCTCTATGTTAGTTATCTATAGTATGTATACTAACACTTATTTATGAATTAATTTTCCTTTGACTACTTTCATCACTTGTTTTGACATCTCTTTTCTCTTCTATATTGATTGTATAATTTTATTCCTGATTACATCCTCTAAAAATTAATTGAATTGATAAAATTTAATCCCTTAATTTTAATATATAACTAACACTACTTAACTTTAAAATGATCTCCTCATATCTTCTTATTCTATTTTATAAGCCTCGTCCACTATAGTCCAAACTATTCTCCATTGGTTGGTATCGTGAACCCAAGGTTTTGAATACTTGGGTGTTCCTATCAGTGTGGCTAAATATAATACACCTTGTTATATATAATTCATTACTTTATGTTGTGTATGATATATTAAATCTTTTTTTACTTATTTGACTTTCCTTGTTCGTGCATTCTCATGATGTTAATACTAACTCATTTATTTCTATAAGAGGGATAATACGAAGATTTTCAATATTAGGACTTCGACTGGTAGAATCCAAAATAATTTTATCCACTATCTTATTTATTTTTAACATCAATTCTTCTCTTTGTTTATCTTATATCTCTTTCTTATTATCTAATACAATTTTCTCATTCTCCATATGTTTGATTATCTAATCATTCAATCTTTTCTCCTAATTATCTTTAAGTTATCTTCTTATTTAATGTCTCATTATTCCTTAATTAACTTACTTTTAATTTGGTACTTAATTTTGTATTCCTCTGCATCTTATTTGACCTCCTCTAACCATTTAGACTAGATATTTTGAGTGATCACATATTTTAAGTATCCCCCTTATTACTTATTGCCATCCATTAGGTGCATGTCTGATAGGGTCCTTCCTAAACAAATTAGCATATAATTGTAAATACACAAAATAAACTAAGAAAATAATCACTATATTAAATGAAATAAATAAAACTAAATTATAATAGTAGAATTGCAGAATCGTTAGCCTCTTTGAGGGGGCAAGCTCAATTCGATACAATTCATGGATGCCTTCAAAAGCCTTAACACTTACTTATATATCAATTCTAATCTAAGAAACTACTACTTCCCATGAATGTGGGATAAAAAAAATGCTCACAGGATGACTTACAAAGAATATGTGTCCATAACAACTACTAAACTAGTAAAGTAAAGATAAAAGATATCACAGGTTCATAACATCCCCTCCCTCTTAGAAAATGATTTGTCCTCAAAGATTTAGAAGTGGAAATTTGTGTTGAATATGAAATAGTGGTTCCCATGTTGCATCTTTTAGTTTCATTCCATGCCACTAAATTAAAATATTAGTGATGGAATGCGAGTGAATTTGTCATGTGCACCTATCCAATATTGCTTCTGGGTCAAGAAGAATGGATCCTTCATTATCAAGTTTAGGTAAAATAGTTTGCACTCTGGTGCTTGTGCCAAGAACTCTCTTCAGATAAGAGACATTAAATATGGGGTTAATTTTGGTAGAAGTGGGAGCTCCAACTTATAATAAACTGACCCAATCTTCTAAAGAACTTTATATGGCCCATAAAGCTTGGGTGCTAGCTTATGACACCCTTTGAGTTTTAGGGAAGATTGTTTATATCATTACAAGCGAAGAAAAAAATATCACTGACTTGAAAAGTACATTTAGAATGGTGTTGATCATCCATCATTTCATTCAATTTTGTGCCATATGAAGATTTTCTCATAGGGTATAGAGGATTTGATCTCAGGTTCAGAGGATCATGTTGATAGATTGAATTGATGAACTATTGGGGTTATATGGTAGGAGCACTAGTGATACCTGACCATAGAAAAATTCATATGGAGTGATTTTTGTTGAAGTGTGATAGGAGGTATTATAACACCATTCAGTGATAGGGAGCCACTTTGCCCACTGATGTTGTCATTCTAAGGTGAAGCAATGAAGGAAAGTTTCCAAACATTTGTTAACAATTTCAGTTTGGCCATCTGTTTGTGGATGATACCTTGAACTCATCTTCAACTATGTGCTAGTTCATTGAAATAGTTCTATCCAAAAATTTCTGGTGAAAGTTGCTTCATGATCAGAGACAATGGATGAAGGAATGCCATGAAGATGAAAAATCTGGTCCAAGAAAATTTGTGCAACTATAGAGGTAGTATAGGGGTGGTTGAGGGCACAAAATTGACTATATTTGGAGAGGAAATCAACCTCAACCAAGATGACTATTTTCCCTCTTGATGTAGGAAGTCCCTCAATAAAATCTATTGAAATATCTATCCAAATCCTAGTAGGGATAGGCAAAGGTTTGAGCAACCTAGGGACTAGTGTTATTCACCCTTGCTATATTGGCATGTATCACATTCAGCCACCATCTATTGAATTGATTTTTTCATTCCCTTCCAAAATAATTTACATCATGCCCACTCATATGTTTTGAGAAACCCTAAGTACCCTATAGAGGGAGAAGCATGGAGTTCATATAAGATAGCCTACATCAGATTTGTATTTTAGGGAAGCACCAAATGACCTTTGTATCATAAAGAAGCACCATCCCAAGAATAATGTTATAGGGCCAAGGGGTTAATAGCCAACTATTGAATGATTTTAGATAATGAAGATTCATTGACATATGCTTGTTATACAATTCCCAACCAATGTGGGATAGGTATGGAAATAGCTAAAAGGGAGGCTTGATCCACAAATTTATGAGATAGATCATTAGCTACAATATTATATTTACCCTTCTTGTAAGTTATCTCATAGCCATAACCCATGAATTTTTTGACCAATTTTTTTTATGATGGTGTAGAGACCCTTTATTCTAAGAAATATTTTATACTTTGATGATTAGTTCTATTGCAAACATGATTACCCAATAGGTATGGCTGCCACTTCTATATTGCATGTAAAATGGCCATCATTTCCTTTTCATAAGTAGAGAGCACTAAATTCTTACCAAAAATGGATTTGCTAGTGAAGGAAATGGGGCATGATTCTTGGAGAAAAACAACACCCAGTCCATTTCCACAAGCATCACTCTCAATAGTGAAGGGCTTGGTAAAATTTGGCATAGCTAGAATATGTGTAGTACACATAGCTTGTTTCAATGCTTCAAAGGCACACTCAACAGCTTGTGTCCAAGTAAAACATATGTTTTCAACATAGATTTGAATATAGCTACAAGCTTCATGTAATCCTTAACAAACTTGGATAGCATCTAGTGAGCCCCAAAAAACCACAGAGACTCTTGAGTGTCTAAGGATGCAGCCAATTTGTCATAGCAACTATTTTTTCAAGATCCACATGAACCCTTTGAGTTGACACAATATGACCAAGATAATCCACTTCATGCTAGCCAAAATTACATTTAGAATGTCTGGCACAAAGATAATGGTTAGAGAGGAGTTATAGTGTGAGCTCCAGATGTTGGACATGCTTAGACCATGTTGCACTATAGATGAGGATATCATCAAAAAAGATGAGAATGATATTTCACAAGTAGGGTTAAAATATTTTATTCATCAATGCCTAAAATGTTGAAGGAGTTTTAGTGAGACTAAAGGGCATGACCAAGAACTCATAGTGGCCATCATGTGTGCGAAAAGCTATCTTAGGGATATCATCCTCATGAAGCCAGATCTAGTGATATCCAAAGCAGAGATCAAATTTGGAGAAAAAATGAATGCCATGAATCTCATCAAGAAGCTCATCAATAGCAGGGATCAAGAACTTATCCATGATTGTGAGGTAACTAAGTGCAAAAAATTTAATTCAAAGATGCCATGACCCATACTTTTTATACACAAGGAGAAATGGGGAATAATATGGGTTGGTACTAGGGTGAATAATGCTTTACTATAGTAGGTCTAGAATGAGCATCTCGATCTTAGTCTTTTACTGAAATGGGTAGTGATAAGACCTAATTTTGGGAGGAACACTACCAAAAAGGAATTAGATACGATGGTCCTCTAGTTGTGAAGGTTGAAATTCCATTGGTTCAACAAATACACTTGCATATTGATGCAGAATGGTTTGTATGTCGAAAGGAGTAGTGGAGACTATTGAGGATTGCATTTGAATGGAATAGAGCTAGGTAATGACACCTTGTGAATTATTCTTAAGAAGATTTTCCATACAATGTGAAATTATGATGCTGAGGGACTCAGGTTGTAATCCTTTCAATGTGTGTTTTTTCCCATAATCCAAAAACTACATCCAAAGTTTAGCAAAATCTAATAAGTTGGGTCCAAGTGTGCATAATCATTGAGCTCCCAAAATAGAATCACATCTGCCTAAGGGTAAGGAAAACATGTTGGAGCATAAGTTATAATCTCCAATAGAGATATTCACATTGTGACACTTCCATTTGCAAGGTAATGTGCCCCCATTGGCAATCATGACTTTAAATTTGGAGTAAGGATGGATAAAATAATCAGCCTATTTGGCAATTCAAGGGGCAATGAAGTTATGATTACTACATAAATCAATGAGTATTATGAGAGGAATATTTTTGAAGTAACCCATGACCCACATGGTTTGTGGGGTAGTGACGCTAACTAAGGCATGGAGAGAGATCTCTAGTTGGTCTTCTTGAGAAGCAGGGTCCATAATCGACTGATCTTCTTCTGGATCATATTTTTTATCTTGGACATCTTCCAAATCTTTAGGTTTAGGTGGAGAATTCACATCGAATAGGTAGAGATTTTTCTCGACACATCAATGTCCCTAAGTGAATTTATCATCATAGCTATAACAGAGTCCTTTATCTTTATGAGCTTGCATCTCTAATTTAGTTAAATTATTGATAGGAGTAGTTTTGGGGGTGGGTATTATTTGAGAGTGTTATGGAGCTATATTTTTGAATGGAACAAAATTAGATTTAAACCATTATTGAGCTTTGATCTTATCCTCTACCAACTTAGCCAACCCTAAGGCTTCCATCATTGTGTTGGGTCAGAACATTTTGACCTCAGATCAAATTGCATCCTTTAGTCCACTGATAAATAAACTTCTAAAGAATTCATCAGATAATCCCTCTATGTGATTGGTGAGCTTTTCAAATTTGGTTTGATATTCTTTCACTGTTCCGATTTGGTGAAGTTTAGTGAGTGCTCTAGTGAAGTCATAAAAAGTAGTAGGGCCAAACCAGTGAAAAATGAGAGTGCAAAAATTGCTCCATATGGGTTCTAGATGAGCCTTGATATACCAATGATACCATTTAGGAGATTCAAGTTCCAAGTGAAAGGATACAAGTGGAACCTTGTTGGCCTTAAAAGTATTATGCAAACTAAAATATTGTTCTACATGATAAATCCATCTAGTTGGATCTATATTATTGAATCAAGTAAAATTAAGCTTCGACCCATAATAATTGATGGAACAAGAAAATGCAGTGTCTGAAGAAGACTCTAGATGTCAACTATTATTCTTGGTGGTATGAAGACTGAGGCCAAATTTTTTTGATCAAGATCATTGATGCAAGATGTAAGGGCAATAATTACATCCTCCATGTTTTTTACTCCTGTTCAGGTTATGACCATGACCATAAAAACATTTTTTTTAAATGGATAGGAAAACTAAAGTTAAGACACATTTATTAAAGATGGTTTTGAAGTTGGGTGAAAGCAGAAGGGGTAAAGGGGCATTTAAGAATTGTTTTGCTTAGTGGGAGTATGTTTGATGAAGACAAGTGAAATTTTAGGAGGGAAAATGAAAAAAATGGAAAATTGAGCAAAGAGATATAAAGGAGTAGAAAGAGACGATGAAAACAATGGAAATTTTTTTGAGGCAAATGGACAAAAATAGAAAATGTCATGGCAAAAACCAAAAAATGGAAAATTTGCAATTTATGGGAATTCGGAGTGGAATTGGGATATGGGATCTCAATGAAGAAAATGTGGAAAATTGATTTACAAGTCTCCTAGTAAATTTTGAGAAGCAACAAGGTTATATACAAGAAGATATTGCAAAAAAATTAAAATTTCCAATAGCTATAAATTGTTCTACTTTCTGATCTATCAAACAAAAATGGACCCCAGGTTTGAATAGTTGCCTAAAGATTTTTTAGAATTTAATTTGGACACCAATGAAATTTGAGTGAGAGTACCACTCTCCAAAAAATTTATTTCCATGGATTTACCTCTTAGCAACAGCTCATGGTTTTCCTCACAGGTGGGAACTTGTCAATCAGGAAGGGTCATTTCCCATTTCGCTGGTAGGTCCTCTCAATGAGCCAACTAATTTAGGGTTCTTGTGGTATTCCTCAAAATGTGTTTTAGGGATTTCACCCAAGCACTTCCCATAGTTAAGTGGATAGGTTTTACCCTGATCTGAAATAGAAGATCAAATCTAGAACACAACACAACATAATATTATTACACAAAAAATCATGGTCTTTGGTGACGTATTATTGCTAAAATGAGATTAAAAATTTGGGATATCACACAGAAGGGCTGGGAATGGATTTGTTACCACTTTTTGATCACTAGGGTCTAATTTTGACAATGCGAGAACATATGATGAGTAGCAAAAAAGAATGTCCCTAAAAAGCGCTTTGATACCAGATGAAAGGATCCTTCCTAAAAAAATTAGCATATAATTGTAAATATATGAAATAAAATAGGAAAATAAGCACTATATTAAATGACATAAATAGAACTAAATTACAATAGCAAAATTGCAGTAGCCTCTTCGAGGGGGCAACCTCCTTGGAGCAAGCTCAATTCAATACAATTCATGGATACCTTCAAAGGCCTCAACACTTACTTATATTTGAATTCTAATCTAAGAAGCTACTACTTCCCATGAATGTGGGAAAAAACAAAATTCTCATGGGATGACTTACAAAGAATATTCATCCATATCAACTACTAAACTAAAAAATTAAAGAGAAGAGATATCATGGGTTTATAACAATGTCCCCTAAAGGAACTATTTACCTTCTTTACTAATCATCGAGCAAAAAATAACCTATAGATGAGGAGTGGTACTCTTCAAATGAAATCTTGTCTTGCCCCATCAAAAAACTCAATTTTATTCATGTCGAATATTGTCCAACCCTGTATAGCCCAAACTAAGATGAACGATTCAATTGTGATTTCAAACTAATAATCAATAACTCAATTTATAGGTGTATCAAGGTTTTAGAGAGACTCAATATTTTACATAGTCTAGAGTATAGGTTTATTAATGTGAAATATGTATCCTTATGTAGGATTAGCTTGCCATGGTGCCAATCCAAGGCCATAAGAGATTTCAAACATGACCCAAAATTACTCTTCTTGAGAACAAAAGAATGGTGTTTAACTTAGGAAATGATTAACTAGTTTGTTTAATATCAGAGTGAAGAAAAATAGTTTTTCTTCCCACCAATCATCTATTTTTTTTTATTTTTAGTTTCCAAAACTCCAAAGGATACCTTCCCATGGACATTAGTTAATTAAAGTCCATGTGGAGCCACAAAATGTTCACATAAAATATGAAGTTTTTGGATACACATGGTTTATGTTGATAAAGTAAAATTTAACTATAACCAATGTGATGTATGGGTTAGTATTTTTTAGAAATAGTTATCTCATACAGTCATAAAATAAAAGTAGGTATTCTCATTCATAGGATTCAATATATTGTAAACAAGAATTCCTACTCTAAATTTTATTTTATTTATAATTATATAATAACTTATGAATACAATGTTTTAATATCTCTTTACACTATACCAACTTATGCTATTATAAATCTTACTCTATTCTATAACCTTTTAATAATGTGCACTATTGTACTTCAACTTTATATATGTTATATCTACTCTATTGAAATGTTTTAGTAAAAATGTTGAATTGATACCTCAAAATTCAATGATCATGTATTTGAGGTATATGCCCTTTCTTCAATTAGGCTATCTTCTATTACCATAGGGGTCCAATTCTTACCATGTTATCCATTTGGTAGAAGCCTTTGTTTTGTGGGCTTAGAGATTTATTTTGTCATTGTAGTAAAGGAAAGGCTTTGTGATATCCATAGTTTAGACATTAATTGAATGAGAATACCACCCAAAAAATGAATGAAGTTATTTGGTTGATCTAAGACTCAATTGAGCCCCATGTACCTATTTTAAAATATAAAATGTGAATTGGAGCTCAGTTCGCCTGAGTTATTTTGTCATTGAACTAACTACTCGATATGTTCACACATGTACATTTTTCATTTTAATAACATAATTAATAAAAGACATAATCATGTAATTTGTTTTATCACATATATTATTTAGGCTAGTCTATCCCCATGTAACCAATTTTGATCACCTAATGCCAATCGAGGCTCGATTAGAAACAATTTCAGACTACATTAAACCAATCAAGTATTTAGTTTAATTTGATATGCAATTGGGGACAACTAAGAATTGTGTAAGTTTTTATATCCATCTAATGTAAATTTATACTCCCTTGGCCCTAAATACATTATATATTAAAATAATCAAGCATTCTAAATCAAGTATAGTCATAAATAGGTTCATAAAGATTAAATTGACCAATCGATCCCCATCAACATTTTTACAACTATATAATGTGAATTAGAGCTCAATTATCCCTAAAATAGTCCATACTTGAACCAATCACTTCATTAGTTCACATAAGGACACATATTGGTTTAATCAAAGAATTAATTAGGGCCAATTAACTATATATCACATTATATAGTTACAATTAGCTTGAAAGGGCTAAGTGATATCCAATTCAATAAATATTGTGATATGGGGAAACTATGTAACTTAATATATTGAATATTTGGGGCCAATTAAGCCATGTATAAATATTTATGGTCATCGAACATCAATTATAACTTATTTTTATTTTATAACCTACCATATTAATCCAATTAAGTAGTTGGGCCGATATGATATGAAATTGTGTAAATTATGACCATATAATGTCAATTGTGACTTGATTAGACCCAAATACACATCATATTAAACTAATTGATTAATTAGTATTGTATGGTATATAATTTGTGTCAGCCAAGGCTTATGTAATTGATTATGTCCATCTAATGTAAATTAGGTTTCGCTTGGCCCCCATTGCAAACAATATTAACCTAATTTATAAATTGGTTACAAATGATATATAATTAGGTACATCCAATCTCCTTGCAACTAATTACAAGTATCTGATATAAATATACACCCTTAAACTTATTTATTACTATAAATGTGATATGGGTATCACTAAGCCCTGATTGAGTCTATGATTAAAAAACATGTGTAATTTTTTCAATCATAGACTCAATCAAGGCTAAATGATCCCCATATAACATTTTATATTCCTAAATCAATTCATGAGGCTTGAATTGATACTAGATATATGTAATTAATTGAATAGAACATGGGTGTTTACTATTATTTATCACAAATAATCAATTTCTTAATTTATTACATATGGTGTAGAATTGGGAACAATAAGTCCTAATTAATATTAAATGGACATAATCAATTATACAAGGCTTGGATGGCCCAAAGTACATACCATATCATACTAATTACTTGATATTTTTAATATTGTACACAATTAGTGTCAATCAAGTTACAATTGACATTGGATGGGTAAAATTGGTTTCATGGGTCTCAATTTTCTCCAATTTCCTATCGTATCGAAATAACTACTTGATTAGTTTAATATGGTATACTATATGATACAATTAAGCCCAAATTAACTTTAGATGGTATTAATTATTTCCACATGGCTCAATTAGCCTCAATTATGTAACATATTAAACTAATTACTCAATTGGTTTAACAAGGTAAGGAATTAGGGATAGTCTATCACTAATTAACATTAGACTACCAAAATTAGTTTCGTAAGTCTCGATTTTCCCCCATTACATATCATATATCAAACCATGTAATTTATTAGTTTAATATGGTATGTAAATAGTTCTAATTAAGCCTTAATTAACATGATATGGATGGAATTATTTGCATGAGGATCAATTCTATCTAATTTCATATTATGTGGAAAATATTACTAGTCCATTAGTTCAATATGTTATGCAATTAGATCAAAGCAAGACCAATGTAACATTTGATGGTTTTAATTTGTTAGATAGGGATCACTTAGCCTCAATGGAGTATCATATGGAACTAATCATTTTATTGGTTCAATATTAAATCTAACTAGGGCTAATAGATCCCAAATTAACATTAAATAACCATAAATTGGTCATAGAGGGCAAGGTTGTCCACAAATTCATATCATATAGAACTGATTAATTGATCAGTTCAATATAGTACGTAATCAGGGCCAATAGATCCCTACTTAACATTATATGATTGTAATTAGTTATAAGATGATAATTTTGACATAATTACATATCATACTAAACCAATTATTAAATTTATTTAACATGGTATGGAATTTGGGCTAACCATGAAATAATTTACATTTGATGGTTGCATTTAGTTTCCTAGAGATCTATTAACTAAAAATACATATCATATTCATCTAATTAATCGATTAGTTTAACATTGTACATGATTAGGGACCAATCAAGTTCCTATTGAAATTATATGGCCATAACTATCTACATAAGGTTTCATAGACACTTATTGAATATCATATTAAACATAATACTTGATTGGTTTATGATTGGAAATGGGCTGGAAAAAAAGTAGATGGAGAAACATGTTTGAAAAGTGGATGGGAAACAAGAAGAACATGAAAAAATCAAATGAAATTTTGATATTTAAAGGTAAACGTGAAAAGGATTGAAAATAATCCATGTTTTTGAGAAGTATCTCGAATTTTTTCAATCTAAATTTGGTCTTAAAAACTAGATAGTGGAAAATGGGTCCAGATAATGAGGAGAACAAAACCAAGCAAAAAGTAGGGGATTGATTTAGGGGCCTGTGTTATATATTTATAATTTTTAGTCCCTTAGGTTGGGATAAATTTATAAATCAATACTCAATGAAAGTCAAAAATAAATATGTGAATACAATATGGTGTACTCCTATATGACTTTTCATACTAAAACCAATGCATGAAAAGTGATTTTTTTTTAAAAATCTATTATAAATGCTTAAATGAACCACTCTTACACTTTGAAAATAGACTCCTTCAATAAATGTTTGTTTTTTCCTTATCAATTCAATGTGAATTCATTATGTTTCCATAATTCACACGTATATTTATAAACTTTAAAAATTTAAAGTAGAACATTATTGGTATACCAATCAAAACATAATGAGGAAGAGGCCTAAAAATTAGGAATATAAGGAATAAGAAACCCAAAAACATATTCACAATGGCCCACCCTAAAATGATACACTACATAGTTTGGGTGCCACAAAACCATACAATGTATGCTTTTGAGAGAAAGGCCCATAAACCAATAAAACATGGAAGATATGAATGAGAAAGAGGATAGAGAAATTAATGATGGGGAAAATAGTAAAGGGATACCATAATAAAAATGAAAAAATGCAAAAAATTTCCTTACATAAACTGGTAATTGAAAAATATAGGGTGGGTGTAGGGGTAATATGGGATAGAAGTAGGGCCTAAAGTGTCACATTGTTTATGAAAATAGTAATACCTGAACTTGGAGAGACATTTTGATACAATTTGACAAAGATTTTTATGATAACATAACATGATTAATTGTAAAGTTTTGAAATTAGTTTCTAAAAACTTTAAAAAAAAATACCCAGATGAGAAATGTATGAGAAATTAATGATTTATGACAATGACATACTAATTTTTTGTGAAAAATATAACTCGAATGGATGTGTATGAATACACTATTTTCAAGTAATCAAATGATTTTTTGTATAAAATCAAATATATGAATAGAGAATATATATATATATATATATATATATATATATATATATATATATATATATATATATATATATATATATATATATATATATTAAATTTTTTGTAAAATTGAAGTTGTAAGTGTACATTCATAACGTTTTTACCTTACCTTCATGATAATTTTTTTGAAAGCATGTCTAATGATGTGTAGATTTTTAGGATATGATTTTTATAAATTTTTTTTATTAATAGTCAAAAATTTATAAATATATTTGTTACAATAGATGTATAAATAATAATGAGCTATGTTATGTCGAAATTAAGTAATAATTAAAAATAATAATTTAAGAGAAAAATAATTACATATTCAAATACTAGTTCTCCCCGTGTAAAAAATATATAAATTGAAAAAATAAAAATAAAATAAATTTTCCTACTTAAACATGTCTTTGAAGGAGGGAAAAACTTATAAATTTAGAAAAATTCATGTGTGCTAGTCTAGTGCAGGTCTATATTTTAGGTTTGGATCCTCCAAGCCTAAAACCAAGTATATTTTTAAGGGAAACACACAAAACATAAACTAAAAACAAAAAATGCATAGACAATTTGAAAAGTGTGTGTGCCCTATGCATTGTAAAGGGCACACACCCTATTTATCTCAAAGAGTGTGTGCCCTATGCAGTGTAAAGGGAACATGCCATTTTTAGTGCATGTTAATTTTTTTAATGTTTGTATACTTTAATGAATTTAAATTTTTTAATATTCATAGTGCAAAGTGTGCACACCATTTGTAGTGCATATTATAGTTTTTTTAATGCCAGTATATTGTAATGCTTTTAACATTTTTAGTAAAATAAATAATTAAGTATAAGCTTATTTAAATTTGTTTTGATAAATATAATAAATTAAGGCACTCTAGGACTTTTAAAATAAATTCTAGAGTTGTATGAGTAACCATTTATAAAATAGATTTTCAAAATCTGATCTGGTAAATTTTTAGTTATTAGAATTTAAGCATTGAACATAAGGTTATTTGGGTGTAATGTTTACCCCTAGTGTCTATTTTGGGAAAATTAATGGTTAATTTTTAGGTTTTTGGGCCCTCCAGATTGATTTCTAATGTTTTTAGGACTTATGGGTGTTCTAAAAAATAATTTAAGTCACCTCACATGATGAAGGGTTATCAAATGCATTATATAAAGTTCATCATGCATAGTTGATTTTCGAGTCTTAGCATGCCTTAGAAAGCTTTGAATTAATTAGGTAGGTTTGTAGTGTATGTTTTTGGCCTTGGGAACATTCCCACCAAAACATCCCTTTTTGAATATTTGAATTTATTTAGAGAGTTAGAAGTCTTTTGGAGTAGTAGTGAAAGAGTGTCATGTTAGTAATTATGTGTAAGATATATTAAGGGATTTAGTTAGGATAGATAAAGTGTTTTCCATACATATCATTAATAATGTGTCATAAATGTGTGTATGTTAAATGTAAAGCCCTTGGAGGTAGTTGCTACAGTTGGTTATTCAATTGTGAAAGAGATATTAATGAGTTTTGTTATGTAATAGTGGATAGTATTGTAGAGAGTAGTTTTAGAAGGAAGTTAGATAGAAGATTTAGAGAGGATAGAAAAGGAGGATTATGTTAATGGAGTAGGAGTCATCAAAGAACTTTGTACCCTATTAGTTGACAATGTTATGTAATGGAAGAAATCAATGAATAGAACAAGTTTTAAAATGTAAATGTTTATGTCTAAGATTTTATGTTGTTTATGATTGTAATAAATTGTGATTTAATCCTTAATATCTTGGGAGGACAATATTTGATTGTTGTCAAGAAAATGTTTACAGGATTGATGATTGTGTGTATTTGTTCTATTTGGAAACACAATCAAAAACTTGTTTAAATCATTAAATAACAAATGGTATGGATCCTCTTATGGATTAAAAATGGGTCAGAGAGGCATTTAGTTAATTTTAAACCATTAATGAACCTTTATATAGTTCAAAGTCCTATTCAGGCTTGCACAAACAAGACTATGGGAGTGCCCTATTTGGTAGACCATACAACATGGTTTAGTAAAAGTCATTATTGTAAGGAGATTTGAAGTGAAACCATGAAAGTGTAGGTTTGGGATAAAATTATTTCTAAAACTATGTATTTTTTTCCAATAAATGGATAAAGATTCAAGAGAATCTTGTGAGTGCCTTATCTAGTGTTTGTAGTCAACAACCTGTGAATGTTCTCCAAATAGATCATAAGCCTAAATGGTGGTATGAATATATGATGATGGGGTTGATATATGTTATGAAGGGTTAAAACCATTTCAATAATTCTTAAATATATAAGGTAATTAAATAATTCAATGATAAAAATGTTTGGTTTATGCTTAGACAAACTATTTTGAGAAAATACAGTCAAGAAGTGTGTTTAGATCCTTTTGAACAGGTCTAAAGCATGAATGGAGGCTATTGGTGTGTGAACATGTTCTGTAAAGGAATCATGATGAGTCATAATAATTTAATAACATTTCAAAGTGTCATATAATTTTATATACACCTAAACCCTATGATGGTTTTAGTTACAATTAGACTGTGTACCAAAAGAACACCGTTAAATCCATGTTTCAAAATAAATATAGGAAACCAAGTAAGTTTAATAATTTAAGAAGATGTATACACATCATATATACCTTAATATGGTCATTATAAGTTTTTTAAGTAGTTATAGATCCATTAAAACATTTTAGAAGTCTATCAGGCCTATATAGTGATCTACAAACCCTAGATTAGCGTTACAATTGAAAGAGTTGAATATCTAGAGTTTAAACAAGTAAAATTTTCTAAAATTTAGTAATTTGATATATTTTCATGTGAGGTAAGTTATAGTAAAGTTTATTTCTTGTTTCCATGCTGTTATGTACTATTTTTGATGACTGTGTATAGCAAGGTGTAAAAAGGGCATAATAGGCCTAAAATAGAGACATAGAAGTGTCAAGAAGAATGGCATAAAAGAGGATTTAATGCAATAAATTTTTTATGAACCAAGAATAAGATAGAGGGTATTTTAAAATATATTTATTTGTCCAAACTGACCTTATACCAGACCATACAAGCAGCAAAAGCATAAAAATGGCTCATAGCAATAGAGGAAGGTTGAGGGCTTGAAGAAATAAGAAAACACTTGAGATTTATAGAAGGTGTGAGATAGGTTGAGAATTATTTTAATTTATATCAAGGCCATTCTAGATGGAAATTGTTTTACATAAGCCCCTGTTCAAGGCTAGGGTGATTTGATCAAGATAGTGTGAATGAGAAGAATGCAAAGGCTTCTAGAGGGATTGATAATGGTTGGGATGAGTTGTTTGAATAAATATTAAGGTGAACATAAGTTATTGAGTTATTTTTAGATCATTCAATAACATATTCAAGATAATATGATAAAAAAATAAAGAGTGAGGTTGACAATTCAAAGAATATTAAGGAGGTTGCATGCAAATTTATGTATGTAGGTAACAGAGTTTGTGGTTATCGACGGAGCATGTGAGATGTGATCTTCATCATAACATCTCTTTTAAATATTATTATTTGATAATATATTAACACACAAATTCACCACACACTACAACATTTTATCATTTAAATACACCCTCTATATACAATTTTCAACATATTGAAGGATGAGTAGTATCCTTTTTGAAAATTTAAGGATAAATACATAAATTTAAAATAATTTTTTATATCACAAGAATCAGTCACTGTAAGACTACCCAACATTTTTCATGAATACACCACACAAATACATGATATCTTGACTAAAAAAATTAAGGTTTTGAAGTACATCAATGTATTTTCACCTTCCATACCTATGAAAATAAAGTTATTGAATTCTAACACTTTTGGGAAATCTTATTACAATGATAACAAGATTAAGTAATTGGAAAATATGAAACAATATCTCACTTATTCATCTAATGTGATGAATAATAGCCAACCCATGCAATACTTCTCATACCATCCTTCTATACTGAATCATAACACTTTTTTAAAAGGAAATACATATAACAAGGATGCAAAAAAATTTAAGGATCCTACACCACCTACTTTAGATAAGGGTGGGATAAATTCTACTGATAAGTGGTGCTATTAAATTTTCTTACACATGTATGATGAATCATAATGTTTTGCATGACAATCCTTGCTTTTGTAGTCTACATCCAGTCCAAAATAGAAGAATCACACTTATTTAGATGCCTTTTTTTTTTAAATATATTTTACCTTACATAGACACCTCTAAGGAGTAAGAACACCTCTTACATACTAAGTTTTGGTTGAAGGGTTAGCCTCTTCACGTAATCATTGACATTGGAATTAAAAGGATCATTATCTCACAAGGCACATCCAAAGTTCTAGGTATTTCCACTAATATGAATTCCAATCCAGACCCCTTGGGTTGGATTCAATAGTGGAAGTGTCTATAAGTATGGTGATAATCCATCTTTTAGTAAACAATTAATTTTGTGGACAAAAATATCACTTTTCACATTTCATGTGTAGAGGTATAGGACATATTACTAGGGATATCTTATTTATATGTATGAGATTATGCATATTAATCCAAACCATAGAAATAGATTATACACTTAAAATATTGCTTCTTTATCCTCTTAGAATTATATCTAATGATAAAAATTTAACTTGGTCTTTTAAAAAAAATTATCTAATCTTGTCTCAAAAATGCCAAAGATTTTTTTGCTCATGGTTTATCTTGATACACTCTAAACATATAAATTTACATACCAACCATATACACTTGATTTCCTAATGTCTAGCTGAGATAATTGATGAATATATGATAGGATGATGGGTCTATGGGTTTGGTTGATTATCTTAGGGTAACAAAAAGGTATTTTGGTTGATGGATGGAAAAGGGGGCTCATGAGAATACAAAAATATATATGATATGCCACTTTTCTCATTGATAACATCTAATTGAGAGGAAACATAACTCTAATGTCCCTCAATGTGAGTGTGAACAAGATATCAAAGTTATTGGTCAAAGCTTCATCTAAGTAATTTGACATACTTTGGGTTGGCTAACTCTATAGAATTGGTCAACTCTATTAGATTGACTATGTCCAGTTAATACCATACACAGATCAAATTAAAATATCAGGATTCTATTATTAATGAGTGATAATGAGAGGTTGAAAGTCTATACTTTGAGATTGTTATATTGATATCGTCTCATGTGTATAATTCTAATTATTGGTTGTCCTTCTCCATGGTCTTTCTCATCAAGAGTGTTGATTTTGTCAATGATAAGACACAAAATGGGTGTGGAACTAAAAAAAATTTCTAATCTTATATTTTATATCACTTTTAGTGTTAATACAATATATGAGAGATCGAACTCTAGGAAAGATCCTTACTTTATGTAAAAGTGGTCATTTTGGGAGTGTCATCCAGAGGAAAGATGATATTGTAATGAATGAATAATGTTTAAATATTATCCTAACTATAGATTTAAAGAGTGTAAAATATATTTTTAATGTATAAGAGAAAACATTTGGCTTTTACTCATATTGATAATGCTTGTTCCATTGTGTTTTTTTGGTATTTTTGGTAATAATTTGTAAGGAAAGTAAAATTATGCTAGTTGTAGATAAAAGTGTTTTTTGATGATAAAGTGAATATTTGAAATTAAAATAAAGTAAATACTTTTATTTATTATTTTCAAGATATTTTACACATTCAAGCTAAAACTAAATTCTATGTGAGTGATGCAAGCGATGATTTGGGTTTTTCTTAGTTTAAGAGATAGATGTTTTGCATATATATGCTAAATGAATAAAATTTAATTTTATATTTTTTAATGAAAATAAATTAGATATACTATAAAATTTAGGTTTATAAAACTCAAATGAGAATCAAATATAAAACATAAAAATCACAACTTCTAAGTAATCATAAATTAATTCGCACATGTGAGCTAGGAAGCTAGATTGGAATGATTGCTTATGAAATTGTGTGTGTTTGTGTTTGTGGATGTAAACATAAAATAAATCATTTTTATTGATTGTTATCACAATTTTGAATCAATTAATATACCATAGGTTTGATGCAAACTATTCTCTAAGAATACTTTATATGCAACTAAGAACTTAATAAAGTAAAAATACTTTTATTTTTGTACAAATTAATAGAGAGGGAGAAGATTAATTTTATTTAGTTTTATGATTTTTTGAATATAAATATATCTATATAATTAAAAATATATATAATATACTCTAATAAATAAAATAAAACTAAAATCTAAAACCTCCAATCTGGTCAATGGTGAGATCAAACAAAGCTAAAGGAAAGAGTTATTATATGTATACAATCCTCAGATAGTTAGGTCCTTTCCTCAATAATGACCTTGGGAAATATTTGAAAAAAAGGATGACAATAAAAGAGGAAATAATAAGACAAATTTATGAATAAAAGATAAGATAAAGAGTGGCTAGACATATTCACAAATGGAAAATAATTGGTTACAAGATATATGAATTCTTTTCTCCAAACCTATGTAGAGTGACATGAAGATGATCATATATTGAGGAAAATATTTTTACAAAACAATATAAGGTAGGTAATGGATTGGTAGAACATGAAATTTTCAATATCCAATACAAATTTTAGATTCAAAAACATAAGAAAATTGAGATACTTGTAATGTAAGGAAGGTGTATGCATGTGGGAGTTTAAATTAAGCTTGACTGAGAGATAATTTTAGAATGGATAAAGATTAATAAAAATAAGAATATGAGTGATTTAGACCATATGGAGGGTGAAAAGAAGAGAAAATTCAACCAAAATCATGCAAAACATGTGAAATTTAAGCGTTAGATGCTAATTTTAAAATGGTAAAATGGTGACAAAACCACTACTTTATACAAATGGAAAAAGAGAAACCACCACAATCCATGATGCAACTATTGCATAAGGTAAAACTATTTCCATGACAAGTAACACAACAATTATGTCAAAAACATTTTCATCATGCCTGAAATACTATGAAAGTGTTTGAAATACTCTGGAAATACTTTAAAATTTAAGACAAAAGACTCCAAAAATTGCAAATTTTGAGGCTTAAGAAGAATAAAAATGAAGAAAAATAAAAATAAGCTAAAGATAATTAGTTCTAATCTTATTTAGGTAGAATACCTTGCATCATCATTGGATTTTTTAGAATCATTAAATCATGTAATTATTTGGGTGTGTATATATATATACAAAGGTGGGAAATAAAGTATGTATTTTTAGTGCATAAAATGAAAACAACATTCTTATATCAATGGCTTGAAAAGATACTAAAATAACACAATGGAGTCCTCACATAGACCAAAAGTCTTTCGACTCATTATGCAATTAAACACTGCATAGATTTAGTTCCAAGACACTATCTTATAAATATTACTCTATATTAATGTTTAGATTGGAAGAACAATTAAACTTGGTGATAAATGAAATACCTCCTTGATGAAGGTAAGAATAATCCTAAATCTTTTCCTTATGGGAGTATGATATTCCTCACAACCAAGAAGGATGGGTCTTTACATCTCTGCGTAGACTATCATGTATTAAACAATGTCATGATGAATAATTGGTAATCAATATCTTGCATTGATGAACTATTCATAAAACTTATAGGTGTAGAATATTATGCCCCAAATATAAGTCATAAATATGTAGTCTACCGAATAATATTTTGTATAAATCTAAAGGTGCAATGTCATAAGTGATGACTTACTCTAAAATTTTGAATTAGTATTTAAAGGTTCACTATCACTGAACTTGTATATTTTCCCCTATTGAATCCACTCGAAATAATATGGCTTATAATGCACAATATTGGAAAGGCCTAAAGCATTGTATTTTTCTTACATGATGATGATATTCTCACTTGCACTTTCAATGACTGCATGAAGATGCTAACCCTTCACCAGAATATTGGTGTGGAAAATGTGTTCTCACTCCTCAAAGGTAATATGGTAGTGGTGTTGGTGATTATAAAAATGGCATCTAGGTCAATCCTATCTATTTATGATATACTAGATGTATATTCCACAAGAAACAATTTTTATGCACAATATTTAAAGTCTATATGGATGTGTGAGATACATTAATGGTACCAATTTAAATCAAACATATTTACTTTTGCTAAAGTTTAAGTTGTATGAGCCTTTGAGTTTTACTAAACCTTATTAGCCTAATTTTATTTGTGAAAATGATTTTGATTTTTCACACAAGGATGAAATAAGGATTTGTGCATGAGATAGCTATCACACATGGAAGTAGATAAAGAGGTGAGATGTTTATTTAACATTTACTTTCCTTAAATCGTGGTGACTTTTTTATAAAATTTCCCTAGACTGTTTGAAGTTAAACATAATAATATTCACAAAGGCATAAAGTGAAATTTGATTGATGTCTTTCAACACCCTAGTTTTTTATTCAAGTTTCCACATAGGCATGGGGAGTATTCATAGAACTCATTAGCAGAGTACTTCAATGAGCATTCATTCCACTAGTGTAATTATTTTAACTTGATGTATTCATATATAAAATGATAGAGAATATATTACTCTTCCTTTAGTGCATTATAAAAATTATCTAGGAAGTGATTGGAATTTTGACTCGTGCATGCTTCATGCTCAAAGTCTCCCACCAGTGAACCATTGAAATGAAAATCTTAAACATGGAAACATTAGTTAATTGATTTGTTTTGAAGTATGTCTTGATCTATCAAATCTATGCATCCATTTTATGACATTGATTCACATTCAAACATGAAAATGTCAAGATTGAATTGTACTTTGAAATGGGTCAACTTATGAAACTTCTATTGAACATATTGTGAGAGAAAGTTTGAAGTTGTTAGGATAATATACATAATCATAAAATTGGACAAATGTTTTAGTGAATTATGATTCTATAGAATCTAAAATGAGATTTTAGATGTCTACTAATGCACCTCATAGGGATATAACGTATAAAGTATAATGGTGTACTTCAACACCTTATGTTGTTCAGTAAATTTCTCACATAGGCATATGTTATAGTCATGGAAATCATTAGTGTAGTATTCCAATGAATGCAACCTACATTATAAAATTTAAGTGAGCTTGATGTATTCATCTTAAAAGTGGCAAAGATCATAGTTTTCCTCCTTTAAAATGTCAAAAAATATATTTGAAGATTCTAAAAGAATGAATTATGTAGTGTCCTATGCAACCAATCAATTGATTCACTCCATGAGGTTATTGAGTAGGACATAGTAACCCTCCTAAACATAAATGTTGAAACCTAATGTATATTTGGACTTGATATACCTTGTTTGAGTTCCATATGCAACTAATCACTTTTTTTTTTTATGAGCTACTCACAATGGGATATTCGGCCTCCTAAAGATAAATTTGAAAAACTAATTTCTAAATTCAAAATTAATGTGCTCGATTTGAGTGCCCTGTGTAACTAATATCTCTAGTTTTTTCATGGGACACTCAAATAGGGAATACCAGTCCACCTAAACTTGGATGTGACAACCTAATGTAAATATAGAGTCAATATGACCTATTTGATTGCCCCATCCGACCAATCTCTTGATTCATTACACTATGAACTCAAATATGGAATATTGATCCCCTCAAATTCAAATGCAACAACCTAATGCAAATTAAAACTTGATATACCATATATTAGTGCCCTGTGAAACTAATCTCTTGATTCATTATATAAATCACTCAAATAGGGAAAATACAATAAATAAATGCAATAATCCAATGTAAATTTAGAGTTAATATGCCCTAGTTTAATTCCACATTTAACTAACAACTAAATGTTTTGCATTGATACTCAAATACAACGTATTGATTCCCTAAACACTAATTTGACATGCTAATGTAAATTCAGTCTTGATATTTACTATTTAAGTTTCCCATGAAACTAATCACTTAATTCATTACACTGGGATCTAAAATAGGGAATATTAGGCCCCCTAAGCATAAATTCAACAACCTAATAAACATTTGAAAATGATATACCATATTTAAGTACCTCTTTCGATGAATTACTTGATTGGTATCATGAGTCACTCCAATAAGGATTATAAATCCCCCTAAACACAAATGTGTTAGCATAATGTAAGATTATATGTGATATACCTTATTTGAGTGCCCTTTTTAACTAATTATTCAATTATTTATATAGTGAGCATACCAAGCCCCATAAATATAGATTTTACATCCTAATGTAAATTCACGCTTGATATTCCTTATTTGAGTTCCCTATGTAACTAATCACTTGGTTTGTTTCATGTGGAACTCATATATGGAATATCTAGTATGTTAAACACAAATATGACAAATTAATGTTGATTTGGACTCAATGTTTTCTATTTGAATTTCATGTGCAAAATAATTCTTGAATAGTTACATGGAACACTAAAATAGGACATATCAAGCTTCATAATCATAAATGTGACAAATAATATAAATTAAGACATGATATAACTATTGAAAATGTTATTGAGTGTGATACAAGTGAAAATTTGAAGTTGTCAGGTTGATCTCCATTATTAAACTCACAGAGTTTGTCAAATATTTTGGTGTTCTAGGATATTAGGGATTTTCATTAAGATTTTGGATGTATGGGGTTTCCTCATGTTGCTTATGTGCATCACTCATGTCTTAATTTTACTATGAAGTTATTCTTGGTAGGATAAAATAGATATAACTAGTAATCCATCCTTGTATTATTATTATTATTATTATTATTATTATTATTATTATTATTATTATTATTATTATTATTATTATTATTATTATTATTATTATTATTATTATTATTATTTCATGTTTACAAAAATAGAAAATAAATACTCTGTAATACCAATGGTTTATGCTACCAAGCCCAAGATATTTTATGTGTGGGACAACATTGCACTTAAAGATAAGTGGTGAGTTTACAAATATTTCACATTATGTTATCTTAAAGAAATAAAACTAACACACATTTAACTAAGTATAAGGATAATACTTGCAATAAACATAACTTCCATTCAAAAGGAATGAGTATGGTATAAGTACAAAGATGAAAAACGTTACAACAAGGCTAGGAATGCATGTTCCTATAATCAATAAGAGAAATACTTCTTATGATTTACCTATCCTATAATGCATATGAGAAAGGTTAGATACTCAGGGAATTTTATCTATCAACACCATTTTTCATAACATCAACCTTGGATGAGAATCATCTATTACATATTTATTCACAAAATATAATAAAGAAGTTACAATTTAAAAAGTTTACAAAGAGAAAAGTTATAAGTCATTTCATATTATTATGACACAATTGTTTAAATTATACCAAGTGTGTGGTGGTTAAACTGATTACTCTGAAATTTAATTTAAGAGATTTACTAACATGTCACAAAATTGAGAAATATCATCTACCAAGACATGTGGATGTAATGTGATAACATGCTCTGTGTATGGCATGCTAAATGTTGCATAGTTTTTTTTAGGTGTAATATATATCTATGCATAAGTGAAGTGTTAGGCATCAATATAGTGGTGTGTAATATTTTTGATAAGTTGAATATTCTATACACAAAAGTGCCCTAATACTTGTATTTGAGTACAAGGAATGGGGAGTGAAATAATCCATGTTAAGTTATCTAAAATATGTGTGGGTAATCCAAGGGTAAGTGTACATGTCTATGTATTCATACATGAAGTATCAATGTAAGCATTCAAAAATACTCAATGTTGCCTCTAAATACATCCTAATGTCACCCCCATATGACATGAAAATTTCATTTTCTAAATTTACTGTAATGACATGTTATAACTCAGCTTAAAGTCACCTACAAAGTGATCATAATGTCTCTTTCTAAATTTATGTCTTATAATAATACCCTAATGTCACCCTATATATACCTATCACTCGTGTGAATTGAAATCCAACTTAAGGATTTAATTTTTTAGAAATAAAATCATATGTATCTTTAGTATGAGTTAAAAGCGACTTTTGAGGGAGAATTTAAATGTTCTAAATGTTGTAGTGTGTATGCAAAGTCATGTATGAATATTGTCTTAGCTTTCCCTATAGATGAGAGATGTAATGTCTATAAAATTAAATTTTGATACACCTAAAACTCTTTATAGTGTCATAAATTGAGATGTACCTAGAGATGGGTAGAATAGTAGAGTAGGGAACAATTAGTTTAGCACCACATGCATAAGAATAAAGAGTTGGAGAGATGAGAACTAGTATAAATAAAGAGTCATGTAGGATGTTGTTCATCATCAAAGAAGTTATTTATAATTATATCTTGATCTAATAGGAGTTTTCCCCCTTGAACAGGCTAGCGATACAGAGTTATTCCTTTCATAAAAGGAATTGTGTGTAATCAATGTGTTTATCAATATATGAGTGATTTATTGTTATTTAGTTAATTATAGGAACAAAGTTCCTTACATCTAGTATCAAAGAACTTTCTAGGGCCAAAAAAACTATTACAATAGAATTGAGATCATTATTTAGTTATTGTGAGGTTTGCATTAAATTATAGTCTTATATTGCATATTATTGTCTATAATATTCTGGTTCATTTTATATCAAGCATCTCTATCAATCTTATCTCCACAACAATCTTCACCTTCATTGGTAGATCTCCATGATGGTGGATTCTCTTCTCTTAGAAGCTGTAACTCACTTAGCTACCAAATATTATCTGGATCTACATTCCATACAAGCATCATATTACTTGGTCCACTCTCAAACCTACGTTTGATGCCTCTGTCTCTTGTTATGACTTGTATTTGACCTAGCTTATTTATGTTCTAACCATTGTTATAGACCTTCATAATGACCATGTCATCTCTTTGTACTTTGATAAGATCCAATTTAGCTTTATTTTTTATGAATGATATTTGGTGAAGCTATTAATATTCTCATGTTTGGTTGTTCTATTAATGTTCATTCCAAGCTCCTACATCAATCTCCATCTATGTCTTTACACTATAGTGAGCAACTCCTTGATCCACCTTGATTTTATTTCATGGGATTTTCACCTTCAAACTGACCATAATTTTGGGTTGTTCGTCATCATGAGTTCCTCTAGCTCAGGCCCTATTGCTCAAGAATCATCAATTTAGGCAAGCTTTTAATTCTCATTATGTCTGAGGTATATTGATCTCTATAACATTTAATCATCTCCTTGCTCTACCTTCACACGGCTCCATGACTACACTCAACTTGACTCGGTACACTAACCACCTTGGATCCCACTTACCACTCCTATATCTAACTCCTTATTCTTATGCATGTGGTACTAAACTACTGATTCCATATTATACTATTTTACCCCTCTTTAGGTACATTACATAGGTCAATTCTTAAGGTGGAAAAAGGTAAAAATTGATCATTGGCTATCTTAGACCTTTGACGTAAAATTTACAACTAGAAAACCTTATGTTTAGATTTGAAAATATAAAAAAGACTAAACATTGACAAGATTAAATATTGAAAAACTATCTTCTAAAAGGTAACTCCTACATATATGGAATCAATTTCAAAAGACCTGAGGTGGCCTTGATTTCTTATATTTAGTAACATAAATTTAAATTTTAGAAAATAAAATGTACTTATTCCTATACTTGAATGTTTGTTTTAGATATACAACTACTAAAAACAAATAAATTATTATAAAATTAAATAAAAAAAGTGTGTGCACTATGGATTACGAAGGGTGCACACACTTTATACTACATAGGGTGCACATCCACTGCAAAGGATGTGTGACCTTTATTTTATGGTTTTTTTTCTTAATTTTATTTTAATTCCCTCCAAAATAGCATTATAAAGGGCATGTTCCCTTTGCATAAAATAGGGTGTATATCTTTCAGGTTTGCTAATCCAAGCTATTTAAAATTCAAGTTTGGTTACATATTTCAAAGGGTGTACATCCTTTTTAAAATCACACCCATATTTTATATGTCATGGATGAATTTTTCAATAATGGCCTCTTTTTTTCCCCCATATTTCTACATCCACCCTACACAAATAGCTAATAGAAATTGGTAATTGAAAAATATATGCATACCCTAAAATTATTCAATTCTAAAACTAATAACTACCCCATATCAAAATTAAGTCTCTATAACTAACAATAATTAGTGTGTTATCTTAATAATTTATTATATAAACTAACTACAGTTACTTTATACTTATAAATAAATTGAACTCAAATTAAGAATCTATTGGCACACAACAAGACATTAAATGACTAAGAAGTAAAAAGGATGAGAACTAAAATTCAAGTTCACTCTAACTTATAAGGTCTTGAAGTGATCCTAAAAGTGCCATTGGAAATAAAAAATATGCCCAAAATATAAAGCAAAGTAGGAGAGACAAATGGGGCAAATGGAGATGGGGACAAGGTGGAAATTCAAAAAATGCTTTTATAATGCTTACTTTAGATCAATTGTCAACATAGAGATGATTATATTAAACTCAAATCAATTTAATAAGAAATAAATGATTAATGGTCTTTTTAAAGTATTTATAAAGGAATACAGAAAAAAAAATTCTAATTTCTATTTTATATAATTTTATTTTCTAATTTCCTTAATGCCACTTTTAGTGGTTCCAAATTTCATGATTCTAGTTCAATTTGAAATTATTGTAAATACTTTAAATCTAACTTCAATATGTGAAACAATTAAATTCAAGATGAAAACTATATTTAAATTGAATTTCCTATTACAATACATAAATTTTCAACTACAAAACTTACATTCTACGAATTTTAAAACTTTACTTTGATTTTTAGAAGATGGCTTTATAAATTATAACTACAAAACTATATCCCCACTCTTAAAAAATATATAATACAGATTGGGCACAATAAAAACAAGAGCCATGTTACATCTTGAGTACCTGTCATTTTATTATGAAGGTGGTTGTTTTTGAATGGAGGAAACAACATAGGGGAGGTATTAGTTATTAATGAAAGACCAATGGAGGAGATCGAGATCGATTCCTAAAAGAGTATAGTTCCAAATATATGTATATGTATATGTATGTGTATATGTGTGTGTGTGTGTGTGTGTGTGTGTGTGTGTGTGTGTGTGTGTGTGTGTGTGTGTGTGTGTGTGTGTGTGTGTGTGTGTGTAATATGTATATGTATATGTATATGTATATGTATATGTATACATACATGCATGCATACATACATACATACATACATACATACATACATACATACATACATACATACATACATACATACATACATACATACATACATACATATATATATATATATATATATATATATATATATATATATATATATATATATATATACATACATATACATATACATATATATACATACACACATACATGCACATATGCATATGCATATGCATATGCATATATATATATATATATATATATATATATATATATATATATATATATATATATATATATATATATATATATATATATATATATATGTATATGTATATGTATATATATATTCATGCACATGTAAAAAAAAATTGTAATTATTGTAATGGGTTGTTCAAGTCTACTACCATCCTGTGCTAAAAGGAAGAGCTTTGGGATAGGGTGGGGACATCCATGAAGCCATAGTAGAAGGAGATTTTGTGTTAGATGTTATAGTTTCAAGTGTCTTGAATCACATGCATGCAAAATGTAGAAGCATGCACAAGGGATGTAGACCATTTAAAAAATTCCTAAAATAAATGTGATCTCATGAAAGTGTTGATTGTAGTTTACACGGTATGAGAAAAATAGTGAACTATTGACCAGGCTTTAAGGTTTTCAACAAAAATGCCTCTAAACAGATGCCATCTGATGGAATGCCATGGTAGCAGGTTATACACAAAATGGGTCAATACAAAAGGCCTTAGATTCATTCAAGGAAATGAAAATGGTAGATTTAAAGCTAAACTCAAACAACCTTTTAATCTAGCATGCACACAAATAGATAATTAAACCCCCTACTAATGAAAGCAATATAGCTAATGTGGGAACCCTAAAAAAAAATTCTAGTGGGACATGTAACTAGTAATAACTTGAATGCTTAAGTTTGAAGGTCATGTGGCAATGTAATGTTAAAAGGTGTAGATGACCTTGTGGAAAGTTTATTGGATTGAAACTTTAACAACTGTGCCAAGAAAAGTGACCTTGGGTAGCAAAGAAGAGTAGTGAGAGAGAAGCACAATAGTATAATCTAACTCTCGATGAGATTGTTGAAATTTATCTACAACCCTATTACTACATGGATAGACAATAGATTGAACAATAGAGAGTAGTAGATCAGGTCATGTGATGTAAAAATATTTTCAAAGCTTCCTTGTATGTGGTGATCTAAAGAAAAGGAAGATGCAAATAAATTTGTCACATGTTTATTAAAAAAAGGTAACATATTTGACAACCAGATCATCACCTAGCTTCATGAATATAGAGGTGACATTTGCTAGGCCTTAGTAGGTTAAAATCAAATTGAATAGAAAAATTAAATATAATTATTTGATTAATTAATTCATGTAATCTGCATATCATTACCTAAATTTACAAGATTTCATGTAGGTCGTACATTCTAGAGAATTAATGAAAATATGGAAAGAAACAAGCATCGAGGAATCTTTTTGGTCAAACTGCTGAAATATCTACGAAATCAAGTCCATGCCCTCTATGTATAAAAGGTATAGGCTCAACACATAGATGTGGACACTTGTTGAGAGAGGGGATGAGAAGCAATATTCATTGTCACATAGAACATCAATAGAAGATTGTTAATGTGGTTGGTATATTTCCTATGTTGACTGGAATGCATCAGAACTATGTGTAGTAAAATTATCACTCACCTGTTGTAGGGGTCTATGCAAAAGGAACAAGAATTATCTGGTTTGATCATGAATGAGGTTGCTATAAATTGACAGTCCAAAGGGAAATAAATTGAAGTGTATTTTCAATATAACTACACACCCCTATCTTTGACATAGCATCCAGGTATCTTCACTTATTTTTAACAATGGCAACTGTCATTTCCATTTGCCATTGTCTCAGTCTCATGGTAAAAAATAACACATACAAGTTAAACAGCCACAAATGCTGCCTTGAATGTAAGTAGGTTTAAAAATTAAAACCAACTAAAATATTTTAAATATTTTAATTGGATGTAGGTGAAAATAATTATTCATTGTTTAATGTCAACTAATAAAATAATAGATTATTTGAATTTCAAATGGAACATTACAAAACTGTTCAAATTTTTAAATAACAAAAGATTTTAATTGGATAAAATAATTTTGATGTAAATTAATTACTGTAAGCCAAAACAATAGTACCTAAGCCTACGACAAATACTAAAAATTACCATAATACACTATATTTACCATTTTTTTATTCATAATAATATATTATTTTAAAAAGATTATATTTATATGTAATGTTAAAAAAAATGTTCACAATATATTTTAAAAGTATGATGATAAAAAAAATTAAAATTAAAAAAAATCCATAATAATATAAATTGAAACACTTATATTGGTTATAAAAGTGAACACTCGTATTGTTTTTCATCAAACGTCTAACAGTTTTATTTTTATTTGTGAAGTCCATATGTTAGTGTTCTATATGGTATTATAAAAAGTGAAATTCTTCATCCCCGCCGAAAAAACAAGAGTTAAAAAAATTGTCAATTTCGACCCTTGTCCTCTATTTATTTAATAATAATAATAAGGATAATGTAATTTTTATAATAAGTCTGGTCAAAATTATAAAATAGAATCTCTAAATATAATAGAAATGACAAAGTTAATAATACATTGCATTATAAATGAAATACATATAAATTATACCCGATTTTTCTAAACTAATTTTGCAGAAGTTGAGCCTCACTTCTTTGTTCAGGTCTTCCTTGTCCAGAGAGGAAGCACAAGGACCAATCCAGACCCCAAAACAATCCTCAACCAAAATAATTATATTCCAACAAAACTTCCTCGAATGCATTATGTGCACAAATCTCTTTGTTCCTATAAAGCGAAATGAGTTCGATAAGCGTCTGAAGGTTTTACAAGAGAGATCCTATGAGAATAAGATAGGACTCTTTGTTCCCATTGACGTCAAAGCCGACAAGCCAACCATGAAAGTTTCAGACAAAAATCTGCCAGATCTACATCATAGATCAAGATCAACAATCCGAATTGCTGATTTGGATCCATTTTGAACAGAAATGATTGAAACAATTTTTATCTGATATGCCAAGAAACACGCTTACACACCCACAAAATTCATGTAAAAACTCAAAAGCAAGCCCCGGAAAATACCAACAAACAAAAGACACAGAGAAGTTTATTTTAACAACGTAAAACATAAATGAATCTAACACGCAAAAAACGTGGAAATTTTTAAAATTTTATAAAAAACAGAGATGATCATACATACATATCCCTGCCCTCCTGATCAATGGCATTCTCTCCAAACGACTCCTCTATGAAAATGGAAGTCTCATCCTCAAAAACTTGCAACTGGCCTGCCTATGCTCTTGTGGTACTCTGAGGCACAATATCTTTTCCTTCATCATTCGATTCATATACTTTCTCCTTTCTTTGAGCCCCACTAGACTTCACTTTTGAACAAAGCAGTGAAAAATATATATATTTTTTCTCACTGCAGATGGAGCTCCTCTGGTAGAACTATAAGTTCTCCTTTATTTAGATACACTATTCAGCTTAGAAGCCTTGCTTTTGTCCTGCTTCTCTTCCAACACCATGAATGCTAAATATGAATGAGAATTTTAATTCAATTTCTTTACATTTCTACTCCATTGTAAATCAATGTAATAGTCCTCTCCCCATTTGTTTCGAATCAGCTTCATGTCCAGTGCAACTACACAACATGGAGTAGCTGCTTTCTCAAGCTTTCTAATAGGGAGATCTAGATATGATGGTGATGTATTAATACTAGAAGGCTCAGTGCAGATCTTAGGAGGCTTATTTGAAGCTTTTGAAGCCGTTTGGTTCTAGTTCTAACTCTAAGAGAGCTGTGAGAGGACACCTCCTTGACTTGCAACCTCTCCTACTCCATACAGGGAAAGTTCATGATCTCTTTTGGGGCCGTCTTCTTCCTTCTTTGTTGTACTATAAGGCTTATGTTTTAAGGTACAAATTCATCAATAGCCATGTCCTCTTCCTTCTAAAACTCTTTCACCTTTAGGCATCATAGGAGTAGCTTGACTAATTAATTTTCTCCTAGCCTCCACTTCACCTCGCCAATCCAAACGTCGGTCACCCAAGCATTTCTCTCGACAACACATGAACCTACAAAATTTTAAAACTAAATAAATTTCTCCTTCTTCATCGGATAATTAAAACAACAATTAAAAAACACCCACTAGATTGTCTCCCTGATTTTAATACTTACAGTGCCACGGGCGACCTTGGAGGGTTTGGCATATCCAACACATTGTAGGAACCATGGCCTCAGCATTCTCATCAGTTGCCACAATCAGCCACCGGCAAATATACTCCGCCTCCATTTCCCGCAAGTCATATCATAGAAATCAGATTCCACACACACATTAAATTTAACAATAGATTAAATCTTGTGGGATATTCTTCCAAGAATGCCCCACAAACCTAGAAAACGCTGACTTACAACAGGATCTCTGAAACCAACGTAAATTATCTCTGAAACCAACATTTAGTTTTTCAGTTTCTAATCACGGCGCTGCACATTTTTATCGGGCTAGCTATTATCTAAGCGGTATTTGTTTAGGCGGGATTTCGAAATTCAAAATTTAATTGCAGTCACATTCTGTTTCCATCTGTGCCATTTAGAGGATTTTTTTGTCAGTGTTAGGAAGCGTTCCAGTCATAGAACGGGGGTCATATTGCTTCCTTAATAGGCCGAGTTTTTGAATAAGTCAATATTATCCGTTCAGGGGTTAGAAATAATAGCATGCACTGAAATTCATTTTATAAATAGTATATGGGGAGGGTGTAGGAATAATAGGATATACGACTTTTTTATGGGTGCAAATCTTAATAGGTAGTATTCATATGGAATCACTGAATTATATAAAATGTCAGCCTTCAATTCAAGGACTATTTTTTAAATAAATGTTTCTTTCAGTATAAATTAAGAGATTAGGAGTCAACATATTTTGAAACAGAATATTAGTAATAAAAGAATTAGATTATTATTTTTTTAATTTTTATTTGGTTTGTAAAAGGATGATCTTCATGATTAGTTATTATGTTATAGTTGTTTGTTTGTTTTTTTTTTGTTTTTTTTCGTTTTTGTTTTTTTTTTGGTTTTTGGTGTGTATTAATTATAAGGCAACGAGTTATGTTTAGGGTATATGTATGATATGTATTTGTTAATAGGTTGGAGCAACGGTGAATGTAATCTACAATATTTTATTTCTCACCTTTTAACCTCATTTCTTATTGGTAAAATTTTTAGAACATGCTTAAATACAACTCAATAATGTATTTATGTTAATAAATTAAAGGTGTCCATGTGTAGATGCCTAATTTCAATACAAAGGTCGTTATTAGTCAAAAAATATATAATTCTATGATACTTGTGTCTTTGTTGATCATTAGTTTAAATTAGGTTCTTATTGATGCATTTTCCTTGTGTTTCTACTTATTTTCCACCTCATTTCCCTTCTCTCTCGTCCCCTCTTGTTTTTCTTAGTTTCTATGATTTTTTCATAAACATGTACATTTTAGGGTGGGCCCTTCTGATCCTTTGTCTTGGGTCTTATGTGGATTTTGGCTCTCCCCTTATCATATTTTCCACTTGTTATATGTCTGGTTGTATGAAAATAGGGACCTAATTTAAATTCAAGAAATTTATGAATACATAGGGGTAATAAAGCATTTATGACATTAAAATAATCAATGTCAAAAATGTAAGAGATTTATTGTAAATGTGTGTGTAAACACCTAAATATAGAACAATACCCTTTTCAATAGTGTCTTATCCATAATTTACCTTATTTAACATATTTGTATATATTTGTGTATTTTTAGGACTTCTCTGACCCCACATTGCTATCCATTTATCTCTTGAGCCTTAAAAGAACATCTAAACACATAACATAGTCATAGTGCTTAGATGCATAGATTTTGATTTACAATTTAAATGATACAAAGTTAGCCTGCATAGTCATATTGCATATCCAAACTTACAGAATCTTAAAACAACCATAAAGTCATATCATTTCTTATCCTTTGTACTTAATTTGTATAGCCTAGTTCATTTATTACTATGTCTTATTTCTCTTATTTATCCAATTGATTACATCTTAATTCTATACTTTCATAGATATATTATTATATCTACTTATTAATATCATTAGTTCCTTTTTTTGAATAAAACCAGGATTATTTAGTAAACATAAATGGTGAACCCCAACATTTTTTCACATTCAACCTAAGGTTTTGTAAACCCTCATCCTCCTAGGATTTGGTAATTTCATCCTAAATCTCATTTTTTTTTTTTTTTTTTGGTATTATTTAAGCGGTATTTGTTTAAGTGGGATTTCAAATTTTAAAATTTAATTATAGTCACATTTTGTTTTCAGATGTGTCATTTAGAGGATTGTATGTTAGATTTAGGAGGCATTCCAGTAATAGTAAGGGTTATTTTACTTCCTTAATAGGAAAAAACTTTGAATAAGTCAATATTATATGTGGATGGGTTAGGAATAATAGGATGCATTGAAATTCATTTTCTAAATAGTCTATATGGAGGGTGTAGGAATAATAGGACACACAATTTTTTTTTTTAATGAGACATAAATGTTTCTTTTATCTATAAGCTAAGAGTCTAAGAGTTAATATATTTTGAAAGAGAATATTAGTAATTAGATAATTGGATTATTCTTTTTCTAATTCTTATTGGTTTACTTAAAAATGATATTCATGAGTTGTTCTTATGTTAAAGTTTATTTTATTTTATTTTGTATTAATTATAAGGTAACTAATCATGAATAGGATATAAGCATGGGAAGCATTTGTTATAGGGTGGAGAAATGGGGAATTCAATCTACATTTTTTGATTTCTCACCTTCTAACCTCTTTCCCCATAGGAAATGTTTTTTGAGAATGCCTAAATACAACTCTATCATAAATATTTGTGTTAATAAATTGATGGTGTCCATGTGTAGATGCCTAATTTCAATATAAAGGTAGTTATTCGTTTAAAAAATGCATTATTCTATGATTCTTGTGTCTTTATCAATCATTAGCTCAAATCAAGCTCTTACTACTACATTTCCCCTATGTTTCTACTTATTTCCCAATTTTTCCACCTTATTTACTTTCTCTCTCCTCCCTTCTCATTTCCCTTAGTTTCTAAGATTTTTTCCACATATGTGTAATGTATGGTTATAAGGTGGAACCTTCTAAGCCTTTTTTTGGGTCTCATGTAGATTTTGGTATTATCTTTATCATATTTTCTACTTGTTATATGTCAACTTGTGTGTCAATAGGGTCCTAAATTGAATTTAATAAGTTTACGAACAGATAGGTAGAATATAGAGTTTATAACATCAAGACAATCAATGTCACAAATACAAGAGATTTATTGTAAATTTGTTTGTTGAAACCTAAATTTGGTACAAACCCATCTTCCATCTTTCCATATATATATGAGAGGAGCCTCATGCAACAATTGATTAAAAAAACATGAAATAATAAATTTATAAAATTAACTGAAGCACTGAAATGATTCTATTGATTGTACACCAATTCGAGGGTGTAACCTCTTTTGAGCTAGCTCAATAGAATAAATTCATGGAAGCCTTCATTGAACTCAAAACTTGCTTATAGATGAATTATAATCTAAGCAACTACTACTTCCCATGCATGTGGGATAAATTAAAATGCTCATAGGATGACTAACAAAGCATATGCATCCATAGCAACTACTATACTAACAAAGTAAAGAGAAGAGATATCACAAGTTCATAACATCCCCTCCCTCTTAGAAAAATATTTTTCCTCAAAGCTTCATATATGCGAATCAGTGTTAAATCTAAAATAGTGGTTCCCATGTTACATCCTTTGGTTGCATTCTATGCTATTGAATTAAAACCTCAGTGATGGAAGGGGAGCGAAGTTGGCATGTTTGCCTATCTAGAGTTGCCTCTAGCTCATGAAGAATAGATCCTTCATTATCAAGTTTTGGTAAAATAGCCTACATTTTTATGTTTGTGTCAAGAAATTTCTTCAGACAAGAGACATAAAATATTGGGTGAACTCAGGAAGAAGGTGGGAGTTCCAACTTGTAAGCAACTGACCCAATCTTTTGAATAACTTTATAGGTCCCATAGAATTTAGAAGATAGCTTATGATGCCATTTGAATTTGATGAAGGATTGCTTGTATGGTTGCAGGTGAATAAAACCATATCACCTACTTGAAAAGTCCACTCAGAATGGTGCTGATCAACCTATTTTTTCATTCAATTCTATTCCATATGAAGATTGTCCCGTAGGGTATTGAGAATTTGATCCTGAGTTCAAAGAAGCATGTCAACCACTTGGAATGATGAACTATTGGGGGTTTATGGAAGGATCACTAGTGGTGCTTGACCATAGGTTGCTTCATATGGAGTCATTTTTGTTGAATTATGGTAGTAGGTATTATACCACCATTCAGTGAGAGGGAGACACCTTGCCCACTAATGTTATTGTTTGAAGTGAAGCAATGAAGGAAATCTTCCAAGCATTTATTTATAATTTTAGTCTCACCATTAATTTGGGGATGATATCCAAAACTCATCTTCAATTGGGTGTCAGTGTGGTGAAATAGTTCTTTCTAAAAATGACTAGTGAAGGTTGCATCATGATCTGAAACAATGGAAGAAGGAATGCCATAAAGATGAAAAATCAGGTCTAAGAAAATTTTTGTGACTATGGAGGTGATATATGGATGCTGAGGGAATAAAAATTACTATATTTGGAAAGGCAATCAACCACAAACAAGATCACCATTTTCCCTTAAGATTTAATAAAATCCATAGAAATATCTATTTAAATCTTATTAGGGATGGGTAAGGGTTCAATAAACCTAGGGATGAGTGTTGTTTCAACCTTGTTGTGTTGACAAGTATCACATTCAACCACCATCTTTTAAATTGAATTTTTCATCCCTGTTCAAAAGAAGTTGCATCATGCCCGCTCATAAGTTTTGAGAAATCTTGAGTGCCCTACGGAAGGAGAAGTATGGAGTTCATAGAATAATGCTTGTTGAATATATGTGCTTTGAGGAAGCACCAAATGACCTTTATATCATAGAGAATCACCATCCCATCAATAATGTGGTATAGCAGAGGGGTTAGTATCCAACTGTTGAACAATTTGAGACAATGAGGAGTGATTAGCATACCCCTATTATACATCAACCAACCAATTTAGAATAGGAATAGAAAGAGCTAAAAGGTAATTTTAATCCACAAATGTGCAAGATAGAACATTAGCCACCATATTCTCCTTACCCTTTTTGTAAGTGATCTCATAGTCATAACCCATGAGTTTTTTGACCCATTTCTGTTGTGATGGGGTGGATTCCCATTATTCCAAAAAATATTTTAGACTTTTCTAATCATTTTTGATGAAAAAATGATTCCCCAATAGGTATGGCCACCACTTTTATACTGCATGTAAAATGGCCATCATTTCCTTCTCATAAGTAAAGATAACTAAATTCTTACAAAAAAGGGGCTTTAATGGTGAATGTAATGGGGTATCCTTCAAGGAGAACATCACCAAGTCTGTTATTATAAGCATCAATCTCGATAGTGAAGGTCTTGGTAAAATCTAGCATGGCTAGAACAAGGGTAGTACACATAGCTTATTTTAGTTTTTCAAATATGCACTCAGTAACTAGTGTCCAAGTAAAAGCATCTTTTTTAACATAGTTGTTAGGGAAGCTACAATCTTCCCATAATTTTTGACAAACTTATGATAGTATCCATTCAAACCCAAAAAACCATGGAGTCTCCTAAGTGTTTGAGGATGAGGCCAATTTGTCATGGCAGCTATTTTTTTAGGATCCACTCGAACCCCTTAGACTGAAACAATACACCCAAGATACTCCACTTAGTTCAATCCAAAATTACATTTAGATTATTTTTCATAAAGATGATGCTCAAAGAGAAGTTAAAATACAAGCTCTAGATGTTGGAGATGCTCAAACCATGTTTGACTATAGATGAGGATATCATCAAAGAAGACTAGAATTATTTTTTGTAGGTAGGGCCAAAATATTTTATTCATCAATGCCTGTAATGTTGAAAGAGCATTAGTGAGAACAAAGGGCTTGACCAAAAACTCATAGTGGTCATCATGTGTGCAAAAAGGTATCTTAGGGATATCATCCTCATGAAGCTGAATCTGGTGATATCCAGAGTAGAGATCTAACTTAGAGAAGAAGTAAGCACCATGAAGCTCATCAAGAACATGGATTAGGAACTTGTCCTTGATTGTTATGTGATTAAGTGCATCAAAATCAATGTAGAGGTACCATGACCCATAATTTTTAGATAAGGAGAACTAAGGAAGAATATGGATTTGTATTGGGATGAATAGTGCCTTGCTTCAGTAAGTATTGAATGAGTATCTCGATCTCAGACTTTTGGTCAAATGGGTAATAATAAGGCTTGACGTTAGGAGGAATGATTTCAGAAAGGAGTTGGATATGGTAGTCCTCTAGCCTTGAAGGTGGTTATCCCATTAGT